>VXBL01000738.1:2247625-2271962 GCA_013400195.1 Aramus guarauna | reverse complement strand
GGCCGCTGCTGGCTCCGCGGGCGGGAAGGGGGGCGAGCGGGCGGCCTTGGCCTGCTGCCGTCTCCGGGGCTCTCGCCGCGGGTGCAGGGGCCGGCCCGCTGCAGCACCGAGAGTAAAGCCCCGCCTCGCCGGTACCCGCGGTGCGGGTTGTTTCCCGCCCCCGCCAGGCGCTGCCATTCTGCGCTGCTGCGGCCGCTTCCAGCCCCGCCGGTAAAGAACCGGGCAGCGGCCCGTTCCTTCGGGCCTGCCTTTTGCCGGGTCGGGGGTTCGGGTGAGGCTTTTCCCCTCACAGAGCCAAAGGGGCAGCAGCACCCTTGGATCGTCTGGGGATAAACCCCTGCGGGCGGCAGCCAGCCCGGGCACGGGGTAGCGGCGGGGTCCGGCGGCAGGAGATGCAGCGGTGCACACCCGCGTCACACCCGCGTCACACCCGTGTCACACCCGCGTCACACCGCGCCGGGCCGCGGGAGAGTGGATGGTGCGCGCTAAGGGCAGGGCAGAACCCCGGGATCCGCCGGGGTTTCGTGCTGGGGTTCGGTTTGGGTGTTGGGCGTCGCCTGGCTGTGCAGGCCCCTCGGTGACGCGCAGCGGTTTGGGACACACGGGATCCAGTTTTCGTATCGCCGCGTACTGACAGTTCCCTCCGGTGAACGCAGCGGCTGGGTGGTGGTGCCGGCCTGGCTGTTGTGCGCCGTTCGGTTGCTCGGCGCGTTTGTTGCTGGTTCCGCACTCAGGAGCGGTCCTGAACCCGCTGGAAGTCCCTGGTGCTTCATCAGGACGCGTGCGGTGACCGGGGCCTTGTCCCGTGCTCTGTTTTGGTTTTAAATCTGAACATGCGTAGGAACCATGGGCAAACCGAGGGGGAACTGTGCTGACGTTTTCCCGGTCTCGTCCCCACGGTTAATGACAGCAGGCAGTGCTTTTTATTTCCCCGGCGGGTGTGTGTGCATCCTTTATGGTGACCTTTTCACTTACAAAAGGGTTACCTAAATGTTCTGCACAGTTTAAAGGTGTTCCTTTTCGCTGCTTGCTTTTGTTTTGTTTTACTTGATGATCACGAGTCATGTCCAAATGAGTTCCTGGTTTTGCCGGGTGATTTTTGAGGGTACTTGGGCCTCTTTTTTTGTGTGTCATTAGCTTGATCACTATTGAATTTTGGCATTCAGGGTTGTGGTGGGTTTTTTCCAAAATAGTGTCTTAGATTAAAATAAAAAACTTGTACAGTGCAACTGACTTCTTACAAAGTCCATCAGCTTGTTGACTTTGAATTCTTGTTTACTACTCAGTACTCTTAAAGACTTCATCTTAAAGGCATTTGAATCCTCAATTTCTATTGTAAAACAAGATTTAAAAAAAAAAAAGTCCTTTAAAACCACACGTTTTGGTCTTTTTTTATATCACAAGGAAAAAAATGCTGTGTTTTGTTTTTCAGTGGAGGGAAGGGTTATGCACTTTTTTCCTCTCTTCCTTTAAAAGAAAAAAAAAACTAGAGCACGTGTTGTGGGTTAGCCAGTGTATTGCAGTAGATACAACGGGGAGTTTGTTTACTCTGACTCTTGTGGTAACCAGACATCTGAGATGAAGCACATCTGCAGGTCACGTTATCTGAAATAGCAACTAGAATTAGCCAAACCAGCGTTACAGCTCCCGTACTTCAGAATGAACACACCATTTATTTTGCTAATTTTGGTTGCGTTACCTTGGGGTGCTGTCGCTAATACTGTACCGGGTAATAGTACCTGTCTGCAAGGTCTGGCTGCCGGTCTCTGCTTGCACGCCCTGTGCCATTTAAAAGATGGGGTGCGCTGGGGTGCGCTGGGGCCGTGCAAGTGGCTCCTGCCCTTCCCCAGGGCAGCTGCCTCCTTCCAGCGCCTCCCTTCTCCCTTTACAGGCGATCGCCGGTCCGGCCGCGCCACGCGAGTGCTGGTGCTGATGTGAGGCGGCCGTGGGCAGGAGCGCAGGGTGGAAGCCATCTCCACTGGCAGCAGAAGCCCAGCTCAGCTTCAGGTATTCTTGAAACTACAGCCTGAGGGCGAGCTTGGAAGGTAGAGCCGGGCACACCTGATGACTAGGTATTACCAAAGGGCCTCACCCCGATCCTGGCTGTGCGTTTTCCTCTGTTTCCTCAGGTCTGCTAACAGACCGAAGGACTTCTGTGACACAGAAGTGACAGAAAAGTGGCTCTGCCAGAAAGTCGCTAGCTGTTGCCAGAGCTGCTGATGAGGGGTAAAATACGTAAGGATGTTGCAGTGGAGGAAGGACTTTAGTGCAAGATAAAAGTAATCTCCATAGGAGGATTTACTGATGGAAGGTGTCAGGGCAAACATGTTATAGACCTCTCTTTTCCAGCCTCTGAATTTGGGCTCCTAGTCAGGTTATTTCTGAGGAACGTCTAGTGTAGACAAGCCTACAGACAATGTAAAGAAAAAACAGGAACCTGATCTTCTGGTGAATTCAGCTTAACTTAGAGATGTGCAGGTAACATCCATGTCGGAGCCATGTCTTTAAAAAATGCTTTAAAAAAGCATTTTTTAAAACCTGTTGATACAAAGCGTGATTTGTTTTTCCCTTCCGTTTTTTTGAATGGGTAGACTCCCTGATTTGCTTATGGTCCGTCCTTGTTGACCTTTGTTCAGCCAAGCAATCCAACGCATTTTGTATTTTTTTTTTTGATAAAATAATTTGCAATAGTTGCATTTAGGAAAAAAAAAAAGTTTTTCTTTTGCTTTGTTTAAACTTACTGAAGATACCTCCATGTTAAATTCTGTAGATGACTGGTGCTTTACAATGCAGTCTGTAGGCACGTGTAAGTACCTTTATATACACAGAAGGTGCAGGCAGGTGTATCCTCTTGTGTTGCCCTCCTTTGCTCGCTGAGCAGCTCAGCTTCAGGCACAGATTCCCCTCTGCCTTTCCAGCTTTGGGGCTGAAATATGGGGCAGGCAGCTGGAAGTGATGACATTTTAAAACTGCCAGAGCAAGATTTGCAAGAAGGCTGTGTGTCTGATAGTCGAGCATGTGATAGTGTTACTGATAGTCTCATAAATTTACTTTGCTTAAGCCAACCTACAGACATAATTAACAGGATAGAAACTGAAGCGTTCAAAAGCAGTCGTTTCTGCAATGGAGTGTAATTCTTTTTCCTTCCATTCTCTTATCTGTGAATTTGCAATATTCATCCCCTTGATAAATACTCCATGGATTTACTTATTTTCTTTTAATCTCCAACGTCTTTAAGCTATTGGGACATCAAAAAAGAAAAAAAAAAGCCTTTGCAGACCACAAATTTTGTGGTGTTCCAAGCATAAAGAAGACATTGCTTCCTTCATGAGCAGTCTTAACCCAGAACCCTTATTTCCATTTATTAATGATTGCATAATATGTTGTTGTCTTAAGTCTTAACTTCTCACATAATGAGAAAGATTTAATCTTGAAGCTTTTTTTACTTAGTTGCAGTGTTTTTCTCTTTCATGCAATACACCAGTGTCTTGTTTCTGATTTCAGGCTAACTTTGCTTTGGAAAAGCTCCATTAGCTTTAGTGAAATTCCACTGATTTAAATCTGCGACGCTGGAACCAAGCCTTTAGGGTTTATATTTGTATTTTCATTGTTACGTTTCCCTTTTCTACTGCTGATGCTTTGTTTCTGCCCACTTTCTCATGCTGAGTAGAAAGGAATTAATTGCAGGTAAAGGTCAATGTAAAGGTTGGGGTTTTAGCAACAGAGCTGGTGACGTGGTGGTCATGGTGGTGGTTGGTTTTTTTGTTTCTTACCCAGCCTGCGTCATTACAGAGTTGTGAAATACATTGGATAGAGTATCAGCTACAGATTAGGCTGTCCATTTATGCCTCGCTAAAATCTCTCTGAAACAACCAGTTTTTAGATAGGCTCATTGCAACACTGTTTTTCAAGCGTCAAAGTGACAACTGATCCTATTTTAATTCAAATTAAACTTAAATATTTTATAGAGTAAGTGAGCCATACCAAGAATCTACCTTGTAAATATGTGTAAAGTATTTTATATGGAAAATTACAGTTTTAAAACCTCTTTTCTCAATGAGTAAATGTACAGCACACATTCTTCTCCTGCTTTTTGTTAAGATGGTGCCTTTTAAAGGTGCTGTGTAAAAAAAGCTTGTTTAAAAAAAGCATGTTCATTGTGTTCTATATTAAGCGATGATGTAGCCAGACTTGGATTGGGTAATTGCAGCTCTAAAGATGCTAGCACGTCAGGAAATTAAATTGTCATGAGGAGCTGATGTTTTCTGACTGTGTAAGTGGGGAATGAGGGAAACTGAATATAACCTCTTGGAAGCATGAAAAAAATTCCCATAAACTTCAAAATAATTCAGTGCATGTCCTTCTAGGCATACAAATAAATATTACATGCATTTGGAATGACACCTATGTCAGACCCAAGAGGGCATTTTGCCCAGCCTCTTGCTGTCTCAGTTTATTTTGGTGGACGTTCACCCAGTTCATTTTAAAGCTCAGAAGTGCAGAGAGCCCTATTGCTGCTAGATTTGTTGAGCCTATTACCTCTAATCTGCACTATCTGCAAAATTGGCTCCATTTTCTTCACCTGCAAACTTTAATATTGGCACATGCTAACATTTGAGTACTTGATTTTTGCACCTTCAGTGCTCTGATAATGTGAGTGTGTGTTTGCGTGCCAGGGGGAACATTGTGCACTGTATTTGAAACTGGAAAGTGTTTGAGCAGAAAGTTTTGCTAATAATTATTTGCTAGTAGTACTTTGGAAAACAGAAGATCTCCCCGTCCTCAGTAAGTTGCCCTTGGTTCTTATTTTCAGTAGTTTTACACAAACAAATGTAATTCTTTCTTCATTCTGTTTTGTGCGCTAGCAATTTACATCCATTTGTAACTGAGTCTTAGATTATCGGGGAACTAATTCTTATATGCTAGGAATGAACAGGTAAAAATTTACAGTTAAGGTTATTCATTGCGATAACTGAGTGTTACTAAACATTAGTATTACAAAACTTCATTGTGATAGACTTTATAATGAAAATGGAGTCATTTCTTAACTGAATTTTTATTTCTGAATTTAAGGTGTTGGGGTTTTTTTTTGCTTTTTTCCTTTTTGACTAGTGCTGTTAGTAGTACTTGGAGGCTTCAGCTGAAATGGGGATTATTCTGAGAAATGAGAAAAGCCCAAGCTCTGGATCTTTATCCAGGAAGTCTTTGGCTTCTGTCAGGTGATTTGTTGTAGCAGAGATCTCAGGTTTTTTTATCTTGAACACTTAATGCAGTGCCAGTGGTGCTGGGACATTCAGAACTTGCCATCCATGACACCTGTTCTGTGGGTATAGTTTGTATTTAACATGTAGCAGATGATGGTGCATTGCCCTGCGCAAGGTGTACGGTGACATGCCCTCTAATACTGTGTCACCTCTAGTAAAGATCAAAATTTGTACCAGTTCTCAGAGTGACCAAACAAGTGTCTTGTCTAATTCTCTTGATGAAGTTAAGACTATAACAGACTGAATACTGAAGTATTTTAATTTTTCAGACTGTAGCACTGCGAAGGAGAAACTCTGCAAACTTTTCTCAATGACTCTATAGCCAACTGATGTAACAATGGTACTAATATTGGGACGCAGACTGAATAGAGAGGATAGTGGGATACGAGATTCCCCTGCAACCAAGCGGAAAGTTTTTGAAATGGACCCAAAATCCTTGTCAGGCCCTGAGTTTTTTGACTTCTCATCGGGATCATCCCATGCCGAAAGCATTCTCCAGATCTTCAATGAATTCCGAGACAGCCGTTTGTTCACGGATGTTATTATCTGTGTGGAAGGAAGGGAGTTCCCCTGCCATCGAGCAGTCCTCTCGGCCTGCAGCAGCTACTTCAGGGCTATGTTTTGCAACGATCATAGAGAAAGCAGAGAGATGCTAGTGGAGATCAATGGCATTTTTGCTGAAGCTATGGATTGCTTTTTGCAGTACGTATACACTGGCAAGGTGAAAATCACTACAGAGAACGTGCAGTATCTCTTTGAAACATCAAGCCTCTTTCAGATCAGTGTTTTGCGTGACGCCTGTGCCAAGTTCCTGGAAGAACAGCTGGATCCTTGCAATTGCCTGGGAATCCAGCGCTTTGCAGATACACACTCGCTCAAGACACTGTTCACCAAGTGCAGGAATTTTGCGCTGCAGACGTTTGAGGATGTGTCCCAGCATGAAGAGTTCCTCGAACTGGGGAAGGATGAGCTTATTGATTACATTTGCAGTGATGAACTGGTGATCAGTAAGGAAGAGATGGTGTTTGAAGCTGTTATGCGCTGGGTGTACCGGGCAGTTGAGTTGCGAAGACCAGTGTTACATGAACTTCTGACGCACGTCAGACTCCCGTTGTTACACCCAAACTACTTTGTTCAGACTGTGGAAGTGGACCAGCTGATTCAGAATTCCCCAGAGTGCTATCAGCTGCTGCATGAAGCCCGGCGATACCATATCCTTGGAAATGAGATGATGTCTCCCAGAACTAGACCGCGCAGGTGAGGAAATCTTCCCCACCCCCCACCCCTTATTTCTGTAGGAGAAGGACATAGGTCGCCGTAGAGCTGTTTGATACACACATGGCCACTACAGTCACACTTCTGTACTTCCCCACAACACATGGAGCTCACGTGTGTCTTGAAAACGTACATAAGTGAGTCTTTTTGCACAGATCACTTTATTCCTATGAAATAAAGGACTGTTCAGGTAAGTGAAGTTATTTTACCTTGCAAATAAAGTATTTTCTAAAGGTTAATGTTTGCTAGGTGAGATGTTAAGTTACTTCCTACAATAGCAGTGTCTTGAAGAGAACTTACTGTGCTAGACCAGGTAAACCATCCCATTTCCCAACCTTCTTTCCTTTTGTAACACAGTCATGTAAGTGTACAGCAGGATGTGGATGGGGATGTATATTCAGAGCGTTCACTTGCTACATCACAAATACCTTATGGATGGAGTAGTACACAGATTTGTCATGGACAATAGACAGCAGAACAACAGGTTCTTAACTGTAAAGAAACTAAATTCTGCATTTTTAAAGAATTATGAAACAGTTCCTGAAGTATTTCATGCTTATTCTATGACATTTTAATAATTCAGAATTGCTGCTACTTAATAATGTGTTACACAAATAGGTGACTGAAGCTGCTAGAAGAAATGAGGAAGAGTCCATTAGTGGTGTTTATGAGCAATGGTGGTTATGATTATTCTTTTTCCTGAAAAATATTTTCCCAATAAAAACCTTACCTCCACATGATAGCTGACATGATAGTTTATTGTTAACTCCAGCTGATTTAAGCTGTAGTTATAAAATCATGTTTTATGTTAAGGTGATGCAATGATCTGGTCTGGACAAACAGATTGTGTTAGGAGTTACTCCTCTTTGTTTACTCTTGGTCATATGTGGTTGCTGTACAGTGACTGTGCAGGGAACCTTTATTTCTTTTGGCATGTGTTAAAGGCTTGCTTATAGGGGAAAAAGAAATACTCAGCAAGCATTTGCCCCTTCAGTGGCTTTCCAGTTTTCAGTCCTGCTGTGGGAGAAGAAATTCTTCCTAAACTCCTTGCAGCTCTGCTGCCAGGTTTTCTAAGCTGTACGCTGCAATGGAAGGTCTTTGGAGACTTGTGGTTCAGGGCAGTTTGGAAACTGGTGCAATGACAGTTTCTGAGGCGTTTCATACCCTGAGTCTGGGCCTGAGGGAGGGACCATGGAGTTCAGATGAAAGACCTCCTTGTTTCATGAGCAGTTGGAGGGGGGCTGTATGTTGCGGTATTTGATGTGGTATTTGTTGTACGTTTATTACTCCATTTGATAAAGAAGGCAAATACACTCAGACCTAACAACTTTGTCGAAGTGCGTGCTGTGTATGTACTTCAGAATGTGAATAGCCTCAGTGTAGCATTTCAGTTTGTAAATGAAGTACCTTGCCTAGTACAGGTCGTTTCTGAAGCTGGGGGGAGGGTGTTGCTTTGTAGGTTTTGTTGGTTTTACTGCTGAGCTTATTAAACTGCACTGTGAATTCCCCTAGGCAGGAACAAGAGAAGTAATTTACAAAGAGAAAAACTGGCTGGCCTCCCAGCAGGAATTTTTTCCCCTTTTCTATATTACATTCATGGAATAGTTCTTTGTCATTTGTTTCTGTTGCCTATTTATTTCTGTTGCCTATAGCAAAAACAGATTGTGTTTTAAAACAGTTACCAGGTCCCCCTTCCCCCTGTGTTTTCATCACACCTTTTCTGGGCATTTGGGGGGGGGCGCTTGGGGAGGAGGGGACACTGGAGTGCTCTTTTCCTTCTTTCTTGCCTTCCTCTAATTTCTCTTTTATATAAACTGTTTCTAAAAGGAGACAGGCTACAGTATCAGAAATTCCCACACCAGTGTTTTTACTGAAACTTCTGGAAATTATTTGTGAGCCCTTGTATGCGTATGTAGGCACCTACGGGTGCAGTGGGTTCTACACATTTTTCAAAAGAACAGTGTGGATTGCAATTCATGGTTGGCTTTTTTTTTTGTGTGTTTTTTTTTCCTTTATGAAGGCAGTGAAGAGTTACCTGAAGTAAATAAAAGTTTAAAATGTGGTGCAACGGTTGCCTGCTTGCATCATTGACGCATGCAGAAGGTCTTTTTGAAAGAGCTTTTCAGTTATGTACTTGCAACGACATAGTGACATCTTGAGGTTGTCTCTCACGCGCCTTTTAAGTCTCTCTTGTCCCCTGCTGGTTGTGTTGCACAGCAGATCTCCCAGCTGAGATCAAGCAGTGAGCAATAACACATTTCCATACACAAAACAACACAGGCTCTTCCTACAGTATGCTTTGAATTATCTTCAGATTTTCATGTACCTGTGAATTCTTTGGTCCCACAGTTACTGTTAAGCTGTCTGATAACAATATATGAGTGTTCTCTTTAATTAGTTAGAAGTTACTACATTTATATATTCTAACGCATCCTTTTTGGTTGCCTTTAGAAAGCTTTAATGTAGTCCCTTATTTTTCCCCCAAGGAGATGAGGTTTTATTTCACTTCACGTTTCTGTCTGTTATCTCATTTACCATCCAAAAGTGAATTAACGGGAGGAAAAAAAGTAGTGATTAACCAGAATTGCTGTGATTTGTCTCCCAAACTTAAAATGTTTTTGAATGTTGTCTGTTTGTACTACTGAAAGTTCTTCTGTCCAGCTGATGCTGTGCTAGTTGGTGTTCTCACCTCTTCTCGAGGTTTGCATCTAACTTGACCCTTGGAAACCTGCTCTTAGGATTATATGACACTATTGGTTGTCTTCTGCTCACCCTTTTCTATTTTGTGCATGGGAGGGTGTCTCCTGGAATCTCTCTACTGCCTGCTTCAGCTCACCTTTACTATTTTCCTCACAGCACTGCTTCTGAGGGCTACAAGGAGGACTTTTTGTACTCCTGAGTGAGATCACAGCTTTTTTCTAATCTCCATTAAATATATCCTTAGTTCTTTTCTGGAATGGGCCTTTGCTTGTATGTTTGTTTTGTGTACTCCCATATTTTTAATTTATTTTTTTTTAAACTGATGTGCTCTCCATCATTTCTAAAAAAATCTTTCAGATCTAACCTTAAAACCTGTACAGTGCAAGAATCCTTCAAGAAAATGTAACAGAGAAAATCTTCCTTAACTGAAGAAAGGATATGGTTATATGGATACTAAAATGTTGGGAATTTTTTTTCTGTGGATTTGAAATACTGTACTAAATTAATATTTTCTTTAAAGAGCAAAACTCCATCATAGCAATTCATAAAGAGCTCTCGCCAATAAAAGACTTCTGGTTCTTTTAGTTTTAAAATAAAGATTGATAATGTGGTACAGCTTTTCAGTAAGTGGTGGCCTTGATTCTAATCTAGAAAGTAATCAACAGACAAACCTCTTTCGTACATGCCGTTAGCTGATGTATCTGGGCTTGCTTCTGAGGCAAATTGAGATCAGTGTCTTGTTTTTAAGGAAATTCTCTTTCTGAGTAATGCTTTGTTGGCACAGAAACTTCCCCTCTCTTATCCTTTGAGAGATTCTTTTCAGAGTTGTTCCTCAAAAAAAGCAAAAAAACAGTAACAGTAAATACATAGAAACCAGGAACGGGCATGACTTCAAAGCTGAGAGCTGAAGAGAGTGTTTCTTCTGACTAGTTCAGGTGTGTAAGTATGCTTCTTCAGATACCTATCTTCATTATGTAATCTTACAGTATATCATTTAGCATTGCCTTTGCCTGTTTAAAATATTCTGAGTAGAAATATATATGGTATATTTAAATTATGGTGTGTGGTGACAAGGACATGAAAGGGCTAATGAATTTTATTCCTGATGTTTCAAAATGGGGAAAACATCATCAGGATTTATAAGTTAATATGTGCATAAGCTCACATGTTAGGAAATTTGGGGACAGATCATGCAATTTTTATCTCAAATGCAGTCATAAGTCGTATTTTTTCTTAGGGAGAGGACTGCAGTACTCAGCAATGGTATGAATGAGATGTCTGTTTTTATTGGGATCAAAGTTAAAGCACAACTCAACAAAAAGGCTTACCAAAAATAAAAACAATCTTGCATTCAGTTTTACTTAATTAATAGACAGCAGTCCTTGAAATAACTACATTGGTACAAAATCCTTTAATCTAAAAATGCCCTGAAAAGAAAGGATTTTAGCAAATGCATGTAAGAAATTAGAAATTTGAGAGGAGGAATGAAAGTTGGTCATAGTTAGATTTGCACGTCAAAGATGGTTGATTCTCCACATTCAAATGTGGATCAACATATAACAAGTTTTGTTATTGCTGCAAATATAGTATATGTATAATGCAGAAGCATCAGGTTAGTAGAAGAATGAGAGTGTGGAATAGAATTTAAAGGCTTATTGGTGTACCTTGCAGACTGTCTAATGCTTAATTTTTCACACTGAGTTTTAGGTTTTGTTTTAGGCTTGAATTTTTAATTCAGTATTCCTTAATGTTTCCTTCTATAACTACACTTGTTTTTCACTTTAGCTGTGCATTGACTCTAAGCTATCTTTTATCTTATTTTGATGACTAAGTGCCTTCAGGGTTTTTTTTTTTTTTCAGGAAATAACCTAAACCATTTTAAACTTTATGAATATTTAAGCAATGTAAAGTACTATGAATTTTGTAAAACTTGGGGACTGGTTTCATTGTGAAACAGACTGCTCATCTTATTGTCTTAGGCCTCACTTGAACTCTGTTTCTCTACATACACAGTCAAAGGAAAAATATTGTTAGAGTAAGGGCTTTCTGTATTTTTTAATTAGTTGATTTGTACATATAAGGTTGAGCAGTGCAACTCCAGGACACCTGTCGGTGTGGTAACCTGCTGTGGAGTAAGACAGCTGGAAACAGTGAAAACCTGTGTTTGCTAAATGACTTTCTTCTTTTTTCTTTGTTGTAGAAGTTAATGCTAAATAGTAAACTTTCCTTCCACACAGTTTTGAAGACAATGTTGTTTGGCCTCTATGTACTAATAAATATCTTCTACATCTTAGTTTTCTCTGTTTGCTTTTTTAGATCAACTGGTTATTCTGAGGTGATAGTTGTTGTTGGAGGCTGTGAACGAGTTGGAGGGTTTAATTTGCCATACACTGAGTGCTACGATCCTGTAACGGGAGAGTGGAAGTCACTGGCTAAACTTCCAGAGTTTACCAAGTCTGAGTATGCAGTGTGTGCTCTACGGAATGATATTCTTGTTTCAGGTGAATAAACCTAAAAAAAAAATAACATTTCTTTCTTTTTGTTTGTTTGGTTTTTTTGTAAGAAATGTGGCAGATCTTTGTACTGTGAACTTCCAGAAGCTGAACTGAAAGTCACTTTCTGATGTAAATGGTGAACACCAGCCCAAACCAATCTTACTGTAGACAAAATTGTCTTCTGGGATTTTTTTTTTTTTTTTTGTATTAAATTAATGGACAGGTTTTTTTACAGCTGATTCCAGATTATCAATTTTATTTAAAGAGCCTAACTTATGCTTGTTAAGTGTGCTGCTTTAAAATACAGTAGTGGCCTGTTTGCAGCAACAGTTGGAGAAATTATAAGCAAAAAATCCCAAGCAGTCTTCTCCCAGCAGCATTCTCTCTGCTACAAAAGGTGCTGTGTGCTGCTTTAAACCCCAGTTGCCTAGGAGCACTGCAGCACTGGTAGGTCGCTTCCATCCTATGGCTGCCTAGACTCCAAAGGAAAAACAGTTACAGCTTCTTCTCATTGTGGGAATGTAAAACGGAAACAAATTCCTTTCAGTACCTGAGTTGGGGATCCATTTACACCATCCTTTTACTGTGAAATGAGCAATAGCTATAGGTTTTTAAACACCTCTTGTTCAGCCTTTTAGCAAGAGTAAATTGTAGGGTACAGCTGATGGTTTAGACGCCAAGCCCCATGTGTTAGTTTACCCAAAGAAGCTGTCTCCTCGGATTTGTGGTACCTGTGTCATTTGAGCAAACTTAAACTGAATATGTATGCACGAAGCAGATAGGGGAACAGGTAGTGTTAGGGATGGGCCGTGAGGCACATAAACGGTGAAGGTTTCGAGTGTCTCATCCAGGTACGGACACAAAAGGAAATCTGAAGAGCATGGGCAAAAGCCATTAAAATGCATTCCAATCTCAAGAAATAATCTGTTGTGATCTCAGCATGTTACTGGGAAAGATCTCAGCATGTTACTGGGAAAGACACGCATGAGTAAAGGAACTTACTGTATGTTTTCATGTTTGAAATCCACTGTAACTGACTTTTTCAGTCTAACACATGTAGATAGATCTTTATTTCACCTAAAAAGGATATAAAGTTTTCATTGCCCACTGGAGACGGGCATGTTAATAGTTAACATTTCTCATTCAATCATGAATTTATTTGAATTAGCATATTTTTTGGTTTTAAAGGTGGAAGAATCAATAGCCGGGATGTTTGGATTTACAACTCTCAACTTAACATTTGGATCAGAGTTGCCTCCTTAAATAAAGGCAGATGGCGTCATAAAATGGCTGTTCTTCTTGGTAAAGTAAGAGAAATGTATTTATATTTTTATTTTTATAGTTGGGATGTCTGCTGTATATAAGAAAAGAGTAGAGAAAACATGTACGTATTTAGTATTCATATTTCTTATCAAATAATTTTGAAAATACATATTTTCAAATAAAAGAATATTTTTAACAATTAGACTCTTCATCAGTCAGACACTATCCGTGGACATGAAAATCACATTACCCCTCAGGTTTTTTGGGGGTTTTTTTTGTGTGTTTTTTTTTTTTGTTGTTGGGTTTTTATTTTTTGTCACTGAAGTGTCTTATCCCCAAGAAGCAACTTTCTGGGAGGCAAAGAAGCATCTGGTTTTGCCTGTGCTTCAAAAGTCCTGTCAGAACTTGAACAGTTCATGGAGTTGTTAACAGAAACTGAGACTTCTCTGAATTGCAGCTCTGTGCTCTTTTATTTAATGTTTTATATTGAAATTAACCAAATATATGCTGTGGGGAAATGGGAGGTTTTGCTGTATTTTGAAGGTGTATATGCCTTAACATAAAAACAGTAGTTGGAATCAACTGCCTGTGAGGATTCCATCAATGAAAGTTAGGGAAGATCTACGTGTGGTGTCCCTTGGAGATGAGACTTGCAGCTGGAGCAAATGGGGAAGAAGGGAGACACAAATACTAACGAGCTCTGCTTCTTAAATATGAGTGAAGCAACAGGAAAGTTAAAAAAAAAAAAAAGTTTACAAAGTAAGAGGAAGAAATAGTATTGTAAGCAAGTAGGAAAAAAGTAAAACACAGAAAAGCAAAGGTAGATTCAGATGAACTTTTGCTGTTGCAGAATGGAATCTATAAAGAGAGAAATGCAGAAAAGTGTCTTTTTTTAACAAATACCATTCAAATAGGACGTTTCTATCTCAGTATTAATAATACTAAGCTTTGGACATGTTTGCTGTGTCATTCCACATGTGACTGAATTGAACTCTCCAGAGAGTCTTTGCCAATTATTTTTAGACCATATTCTTTTTCTCCTATGTATAAACTAAAAATCTGAGGAAAGTATCCCTTCACAAACCTAGGATTCTTGACGCTTTAATTTCTTATTTAAATGTAATAACTACTCTAAAAATGAAATGATGATAGTTTTCACCACTTTGCATAGGTATATGTTGTTGGAGGATATGATGGGCAAAACCGTCTCAGCAGTGTGGAGTGTTATGATTCATTTTCCAATCGATGGACAGAAGTGGCTCCCCTTAAAGAAGCTGTGAGCTCTCCAGCAGTCACCAGCTGTGTTGGCAAACTGTTTGTGATCGGAGGTGGTCCTGATGACAACACGTGTTCTGACAAGGTCAGTTAATTGTATTTGATTGCATTGTCTATCCACAGTAAATAGTGTTGCTGGTTTAAAACCACATCATTCAGGGATCTGTTTTAACTGGTTTGCTGAATAGAGTATGGAATTATTACAATACAAAAAAAAATTGAGTTGAAAACGTTAACTTGGTAACATACTGCTATTGTGGTCTGTCTTATGGGTACTGTCATTGGCTTCACGGGTTCTGTGAATTCTTAAACTGATTGTTAGGAAAACAATGTTGAATATAGTGCATATATAGACATTATTGATATATGAACCTATGTGTATATAGACTTCATTTTCTTGGTGAGGTATTACCCACCAGATACTGCTTCGTCTTTCCTCGTATAACCTGTGTGGGTGTGCCAGGTTGTTATTTCAGTTAGGCTTTTAATCTGAAAAGCCTGTATTTGTTTTCAGGTTCAGTCTTACGATCCTGATACTAATTCTTGGTTGCTCCGTGCAACTATCCCTATCGCAAAAAGATGTATTACGGCTGTGTCTTTAAACAATCTGATCTATGTTGCCGGTGGACTTACCAAAGCAATATACTGCTATGATCCAATTGAGGACTACTGGATGCATGTACAGAATACATTCAGCAGACAGGTAATTAACACTAGAAGGCTTGTAGACATCTGAAAGGTATTTTTGTACATGACTATCTTGGCATGAAATGAATATGCACCCTATTAAAATGGCATCTCTGATTCCATTCTTGCTTTAGTTCTTCATCTATATAATTCAAAACCCCATAGAAGAAGAAGTTTCTAAACCAGTAGCTTTTCAGCTGGGTGTCACTGTTACCCAGTCCAGTCTTTTTGTTTGAGAGCAGTTACTGCTGGAGAACGGTGTAACAGTATAATGGATTATGTCAATTCAGACTGAAGATAGTAATTTTCTTATAACTGATTAAAGCCTTTCAGTATAACAAAAAAATATTGAAGACTGTTTTTACAGCGTGAAGAAAAACCTCAACTGTATTGCACAGAAAGTGTCTGACTTTAGCAGCAGAAGCTGTATCACTTCCACATACGGAACACTGAGCAGAATTAACGAATGTGTCCCCCAGTAGTAAAGTGTGTATCAGTTAATTTTCCCTGTGTTTTTAAAACATCAATCACATACTCTGCGGTATCTACCTTAAGAGAAATTTGCTCCTCTTTTTCCTGACCTTCCCTCTCTTCCTCTGTTTTGATCTATGTTCTCTGTTTGAATGACTATTTTTTTCCATGCCTGCTTTTAAGGAAGAAATAAAATCCTCTCTCTCCTTCTTTCAAGTAAGACATAGGCTGTCTTTTTTCTTATGCACTCTTTTCTTATTCATGGCACTTTTCCTCTCCACTGTTGACATCCCTCTTCATTATCTGTTACTCCTCTAAGGTGCTTCTCCTTGTTCCCACTTTTTGCATTAATAGTACCTACTTTGGTCCCTCTTCTGAAAAACCTTTGTTCTCTCCTCCTTTCCTTATCTCAGACGATTAAATGGTAAGTACAGTGTTCAGCTGTATTCCATTGTATTCCTTGTCTGAGCTATGCATAGTGAAGGCTTAGACCCGAAAGAGTCTTTTCTGTAGGATTGTGCTGCTGCTTTCCCCAATTGTTGTGCTTTCTGCACTGGCCCTCTCAGGAGGGAATAGTATAGGCCAGTCTGTTTACAAATGGTAGTCACAATGCTATTGTAGACATGCAGGAATTGAAGTCCTGTTTTGTCAATAACCGTTTATTCCTCTGTGTGTTTTGAAACAGGAGAATTGTGGCATGTCTGTGTGTAATGGAAAAATCTATATCCTTGGTGGAAGACGAGAAAATGGTGAAGCCACAGACACTATTCTTTGTTATGACCCTGCAACGGGCATTATCACAGGAGTAGCAGCCATGCCCAGGCCAGTATCATATCATGGCTGTGTGACGATTCATAGATATAATGAAAAAGGCTTTAAACTGTAATTTTTTTTCTTCAAAAAAGAAGATGGCATGAATGAATCCAGTGGTCTGCTGCAAGACAGGCTTTTTAAAGATTCATGAAATGGGAAAATACCCTTTCCCTACCTAAGTGTCATATAAAATTATATCCTGTGCCTTTAGAAAAAAGGGGTTAATTTAACTTTAAAAACCAGTCTACAAATCTATCCAGTAACCAGAGTTCAGTTACATCTTACAGGCTCTGATATGAGAGCAGTAATAGTACATTGTACTAGTGTTCAGAAAGTTTGCCCTATGTGTGATTAGCAATTAAAATCTTGGAAGTTTTTTGGGGAAAGTGCCTTCATAAGCATTTGTGCCTGTGTCATAAGAAGTGGTATCTGCAAGGTATTTCAGGTTCTGCTAATTGGAAAAATACATAGGCAAGTAAATTCCAGAGAATCATCTAGGTTAATTACCTACAATTAAAAAAAGCTTATATAATTATAATCCATATGTACAGCATTCTTACAAGCAGATTACTTGGTTTAACCAAGTAGGTTTTATGTCAGATCATGCGTGGCTTGGAATTAAAAAACAAAACAAATAAACAAACCCCAACAAAACAATCTCTGTAGACAAACATTAGAATCTTTGAGGAATGTTTTTTTTGTTTTTTTTTTTCTAAAAGAGAAACTGGTTGTTTAGTGAGCCACTGCAACACGCTGCAGTGACAATTGTGTACCTTAACACTATGGGCCTTATTCATAGTGTTGCTAAATGTTTATCAGTGTACAGGACTATATGACCTGGAAAACTAGTGACCGCTGCAGTGTAGGTGTGCATCTATGAACCAAATTTTGAGTCCCAGTTCTTTACTTTTTGAATAGTATTGCTGAAGTCTGAAAGTTACTGGTTCACTCTTCGCTTACTGCGAAGTATCTCTGAACAAGAAATAAAGGATGATGAACTCTGGATTCTTCTGCTTTTCTGAATGACATTATAAATTACCTGATGATAGAGGTAGGGACTTGAATTACACCCTACAGCTTATAAATCGGTCTTTTGGATATCTCATCTGCATAGATGGCAGAATACCCACCAAGTATTTCTTGGCCTTTCTTCAGACAATCACTCCAGCACAGTTAAACTACTGTATAAGCTGCTTGGCCACAGATTAAAGAAGTTCTGAAAAGGTCCCTCCTGTCACCAGAAAAATATCTGTGGACCTGTCCATGTAGCCATATGAGGTAACTCCTACATAACATGTTTTGGATAATGTTGAAGCCTAGGAAGCGCCTGTATTTTGACCCTTACTGGGTTTGGTTGGTTGGTTGGTTGGTTTTTTTCGGTTTTTTTTTTTTAGTAAAGGTATTTTTTAAGTCCTCCCTAGATTTCTATACTAGGTCTTTTTATTTCCAGTACACAGTTTATAGTTGAGGCGCAAGTTCATAAAAACCTGAAATAGCACTTGAGAGTTGGAAAATAAATAGGATCGTCTGTGTACCGATTTCCTGTTAATCACCAAAAACCTCAGGAAGTGCCTTTCAAAGGAATTCTGAGAACAGCAGCCAGTAGGGAAGTTGGTCAGTGCCAGAGCAGAAAAAAAACCCATAAGGCCCCTGCAGAGACAGCCCTGGCCTCGGGGTTCTGGTCTCCGTGCTTGCTCAGGAGGGTGAAAACAAGCACCATCTCTGGAACGTCGTTTGTTCCACTGGACTTTCTTCATCTGTTTTCCCAGAGTATTTCATGAGATGGAAATTCTGACCCTCAGTGAAACTATGCCAAACTGGGAGTCATCTTTTTCAGTAACATACGGTCAGGACTTTTAAAGAGCACTGGGAGCTGCACTTTGTGATGCATTAACTTCTAACCTCAGGAAAGGACACAAATTTCAGTTTCTGGCTGAATACCAAACACTGCTTTGTATATGTTAAGAATACTGATAAAATACAAATCTCTGCATATCAGTGATGTAATTAGGAAGTCAGTCCCCAAGCATGTACATTCACATTGCCCTAAAAAGAAAGTTCCTCAATAGTATAAGAGAAATGAATCAGATAAATTAATCCTTTTCTAAGTTCCTTGTGTTTCTGCTCACTAAGTGTTACTTTGAAATGTAATTTCAGTACCTGTGAATAAGGTCTGTTGATAGCAATGGTAACTGCCCAGTAACTGATATTATATACTAACACTGTATATAACTTGTGCCATCATTGTAAATGAAAATGTAAAAAAAGTCATAGAAGCACTTCACTAGAGATGCAATTTGAAAAATATCTCCTTTCCTTTGATTTCCTTCTTGTTTGTATTAAGACTTGTAATGTTGATTGTCATTCTAAACTGTTTTTAAACATTCTTTATTCTGTAGGTGTAGAACAATGTCATTTATGTATAAGTATCTTTAAATCTGTGTTTATAATACTGCACTACTCTGTAAATAACAAGATACTGCTTTCTATGGTTTTGAATATTCATTTTATAGTTTAGTTGCCTTTTCCTAAAAATTTTACTGTTACCCTATTATTTTGAAAATGACAGTGTTTAATGAACCAGTAAATGCAGAAATGTAGATGTAGAAGAAAACTTCTGCTTACAGTTCTTGAGAACCGGTATTCAATGCTGAACAGTTACATGTGTGGAGCGTTGGTAAAATGGCAGTTAATCATGCAATGATTTCCTTAAAACAAGTGGTAAACTTTTTTTTTTTTGCTTATTGACTCACTTATGGCCCACTCTGTTAAACAATTATTTTTGGATGTACTAAAAAAGAGCAATTCAACTTTGCTTTAATGAAAACATACCATTTTTCTAGAAGGATGCCTTAATTTGGAAGTCACATTCCTGAGCCACCTGTTCTCCAATGCATTTCACTTAGGTATAGATGAATTCAAAGATTTAAACTCTCATTATTATGCATATCTGGCTGCTTGCAGTTTACAGGCTTCAGCAGCAAGTTGGAGTTTTTTTTTGGTCTCAACTAGGAGAGACAGGTATTAATGTGGTCTAATATAATCAAAAGATTGCCATCATTAATGGTAATAGGTTTGGCAGCTCCAAAGTAGACATCTGCACAAAGATGCAACTTCAGTCTCACCATACATGGGAAGAGGGCTCAGGTATCTCCAAAGTCACACCTAAAAGTCTAAGAATTGTCATTTCACTCCACTGAACAGAGAAGTACCTTTAACGTATTTCACGCTTAAAAACAAATGAGAGTAAATGTTTTCGTTCTCCATTTTGATGTCCACTTCATGAGTTACATTCTTCTGTTCTTAGCAATATGATGTTAATTGAAAAGAAAGTTGATGCTTCCTTGCAGCCTGGCTTCAAGAAGGTTCTGTCTGAATAGCCAACTTCAGTACTGCATTACAATGTGTAGCCTGTAGCCTTCCACTTTTGGGTATACCATGCATTCCCTCATTTTACAGCCATCAAGCATGTAGCATTGCCTGGTAATTGTTTAGCTTTACCTGTAGGTTCCCTTCTTGGCAATGCTTAAGTAGGTATCATTTGTGGAACCTCTTCCATTTGTACCACCAGATGATTCATTTTATACTATGTGCCCAGTATATGTTTTGAGGGTTAGGCACTGTGCTTTCTATGCTAGCACCAAGGGTCCAGAGTTGTACTGTTGATTTTTTATTTTAATTGGCACCAATGCAGTTCTCATCAAAGATTGCTTTTGTTTTTAAGAGGAGGTGCTCACCTTGACAGAAGGTCCCAGAGGAAGCTTGAGAGCAAGCATACTGCTGACTGCGCCAGCTACTTCCTCAAAATAGCCAAGTTCACTGCATTATCTTAGATAATTACTCAGTTTATCCTGCTTTTGTTTTGAGCTACACAGACAAAAGAAGCAGCAGTCGCACTCCCTGTGACTTCAGGTTTCCCTCCTGCCCAGGGCACGGTGGTGTGCTGGAGCTGTCGCTTTCAGTGGGTAGGCAGAGCTGTGAACTTAGCCTAGCTCCATAGAGATGAGAGAGAAACTCCTGGAGAGGTGGTGAGAGATGGCAGGAGGAAATGCAGCGCATCTGGCGCTTGTGCATTTGGCTGGGCTTGCTGAAACAGACACACTGGATGCTCACAAGTTCACAATTCCAGATGCTGAAACTCAGGTGGTAAAAATCCTTCATGTTTGTCAGCTCACTGAACTTGCCATCTTCTCATGGCAATGTTCAAAGAAGCCAAAGGCTCATTTTTCCTAATTGTGCAACTGGGCAAGTATACATGGTTGTCTTTCTTCTGCCACTGAAGATGGCAAAAGCCAATTCAAGAGCATTAAGAAACTCACACACCTTGATCACTGTGAGGCAAAATGAATGTTTTCATCTGAATGTAGTCTTGTGCACCCAGGCAAGTACAAATTTAATGGTTTGTTGTGTCTGGTTAAAAATCTGAGCAATATATACTCAGAAAAGGAGTCTACAAGTTGAGATCTTTAAGCAGAAATTTGCTATCTCATTGGGGGCCAACCAGTGATTCTTTTAAATATGTCTAGCACACAAGTTTCCTCAATGTTGAATTACTTCAGGTGTCATTAATAAAAATGCATCTCACTGTCAGTTTATGCTGACTGTGTCAGTGCTGTAAGCATTGCCACAAAACAGCAGCCTCCTTCCAACCCCAAACCAGATGTGTGAATTGCCTGTTCTTTGCACGCTGGCCTTGCATCAGCTGTCTTCCGTAACTAACACCGCACATAAGTTACCAGGGCTATATACTTTGAGTAACGTGAATATTACTGTCTAAGAACTCTATTTACAGGAACATTGCTTTTTTTCTGGTGTAGTGCTCCGGTCTATGCTCAAATGTTTGTGCGCACATCTGTGCATGTGAATAATTTTGTGATCATTTTCTGATAATGCTGTTGTAAGTAATGCACATAAAAGCCCCTGTGTACACCATGTTGATAATGTAATTTTGGCTTACTTTGTATTATTAGTTCCAAAGAAAATAATATGTGTTAATTTTGAAAATGCCTGTGCCTTGAATTCACCTATATTTTTATCTGTTGTGAAGGCTTGGATTACTTTTCCCAGTTTATCTTTATTAGGATCAGTCTTACTCTCCAGACTGTTGACATCCTTCTAAAAGAAATAAATCTTGCCATTCATTAACTAGAATAGTTAAACCTCCTGTTTAGAATATGCCTAGAATGCTGCCATTATTACAATGCTATGGCAGATTTAATCTAGGGAAATCAGTATCTGTTTTTTCCTATTCTTTGTTTCCAGCATTCCTCAGTGACAAAGGATTGGAGTTTAGTCTTTGACTTTCTGTCCTTAACGTACAGTTTTTGTTTTAGTCAGTAGCCTCTATGATATTTCTGAATACTCTTACTTGTTGGTCATGAACCTCTTGTTCAATATACGTAATACGAAGCAATAAAATGGTGCAGCATGGCAATAAGAAATCAAGAGACTTGAATGTAATGTACTATTACTAATTTCATCTGTGTAAATAAATGCTGGACCTATGAGTCATTCTGCTTTTGGTGCACCTGTAGCAATTTGGAGTCAGATTAATAGGAGCTACTTGGCCATAGAGAGTTTACCTCCTGAACTGTTATTCATATGATACTTTATCTTCACCTGAAATCATGTTTTGATTTTCCTTGTTTGCTGAGGAAAACAGCAGTTCATGTTATTCCTTGCCAGTTCCTTTATTTACTGAAAGGTAAAAGACATAGTTCTGCAAAGAGCTGATCTTGTCCTCAAGAACAACCTAGTGCAGCACAACTGACATCTGAACAAAAAAAAAGTGCAGACCACTTACTGTGTGCCAGAGTCAGTGTAACATTATCTCGCATTTAACATTAAGGTCTTCAGATTGTGCTGATGGAAGGAAAGTGATTTTGTAATGTAGCGCAATTGCAATAACACCTGTTATATTTAAATATATTTCTTGCATAATTCTTTGAAAGTTTTTTAAAGTTCAGTGTACCTAATAAACATTTGCCTTTTGATTAGTTCACTGCGTTTTATTTAGTTTATGAGAAGTTCCAGGGTGGGGCTTGGTGGTGCAAGGAGGAAACTCCCTCCTCTTTTTTTTCTGGGCCATTTAACTTGTTGGATTCTGCCCCTTTGCAGTCTCTGTATCCATCGATCCCTCCTTAAGTCTCCCAGTCTAGGTGTTTTCCCTGTTCAACTTTGTGTCCTCGACAGGGAACTTACTACTGACGTGAATAAAGGCAACCTGGAGGCTGTGCAGAAGAGTAAACTTAAAAGAAAACTGGAAAAATGATAAAGCAGGAGGGTGGGATGTGAAATACTGGTTAGTCCTGGGTTTTGCAATGGGAAAAGGATGTGAATGGACTCGGAAGAGAAAAATTAGCTAAAATTAGCTACTACTTGGCCCTCTTAAGGTCCTACTTGGCAGGGTAAAGGCTCAGACTGATAGAAAGAAAGTATTTGGTTTAGTATCCCATTTTTTACAGATTATATCCATCTTTCTTGGATTTTCTAGTGGAATACTAGCTGTACTCCTGACCCTCTTGCCCATAATCTACATTCTGGATCTCAGACTCAACTTGCCCTTCACGTAATCCTAGTCTTGCCTTCTTCTAAAAACCATTTCCTTTAGGTATTGTGGCAATTAAATACAGCTTCCACAGCTTTGCCCTGTGGCACACTGAGATCTAACCTGTATCAAAAGTCTGTTCCCTGTGTGGTGTATTGAGATGTGGGGTGTTCTGGCTACACCCAAAATAAGTCTGTATGTTGTACTGCTGAGACACAGCGGTTTTCAAACATGAAATAAAACTTGGCAAGCCAACAGCGTGGCCAGGCTCGTTTAGTGCAACCAAGTGGTTCTTGCTGCTGTGCCAGGAGTAAGTTACAACCCAGTTCAATGCTTGCAGAAGTTCACTTTCCTGAAGGAAGGAACATTGCCTGAAAGGGAATCCACAGACTGCAAAGTGATAGAAATATTTTTGAGGGATGGAAGTCCATCTTAAGATACTTTAAGTCTTAAAAATAGTCAACTGGCAGCAATATTTTAATGACAGCCTCTTCCTCTTTCTGTTAAGCAGGAAAAAGGAAGAAAATAAAATTGAACTACATTATATACATACTTTTCCTGATGAGCATGACACAAATTCGAGCATACGAAGAGTCTCAATTGATTTGCCATAGTTCACGTTTGATGCTTGGTAAGAAGTCAGAAAGCTGTTGTAGCAGTGGTCCTGGAATCAGAAAAAAAAAAAGAGGACTTTTAAGGGCTAAGCCTTGAACATTCCGTATATGCTTGCTAATTAGTGGCCTCACAAATAATTTTGCAAATACTTGTATGAGCAGGACATCAATTTATGCTGGTTAGCAGCTCACTGCACAAACCCATGGGACTACCACAGAGCAAAGCACTATTTGCCATTAGCCTCCCCTGACAGAGGTATTACAGTCTGGCCAAAACCAAACTGAGGCATTAACTATGCTAATTTGGACACTTTCGGCTCCACTTTGAGAGGCTATGAAATACGGTGAGCAGTAAGTACGGTACAAGACTTTTTTAAAGGCTGTCTTTAGTGAGATCAGTGCAAGAACTCCCTTCGGCGGGCCTTGTGCGCACAAGAGGTAAGGGCAGGCCGGGGCCGCCATCCCAGTCGTGAGGTGACACGGTGCGTATCAGCCCGCGCCTCATTTCTTGCGGTTTTTTTGGGGGTTTTTTTGAGTTTGTTTTTTTTTGCTAATCATCATCACTGAGTATCTCCTGTATTAAAATGTCTTCCTCAAATTTTACTACTTCATAAAGTAAGGTTGCTTCAGACAATAAATCAGAATTAGACCAATATACCTAAGCAGAGACATTGCAGCGTCGCTAATCTTGGGGGTTTTTTTGTGGTGTTGAGGCAAACCAGCGCCCACGAACCGCTCGGTACCGCGGGAGAGGCGCGGCCGGGTCTCCACAGCGACAGCGACCCCGGCTCGGCCGCCTTCCCCTGAGGGCCCTTTCCCGCTCCTTCCTCCGCTCCTGCGCGCGGGGCCCGGCGGCTGAGGGCCTGCCCTCCCCCTCCCGCTGAGGCGGTACCTGCCCGCGGCAGCAGGTGCGGCCCCTCCCCCTCTCCCCCC
>VXBL01000738.1:2207162-2247398 GCA_013400195.1 Aramus guarauna | reverse complement strand
GGAAAGGTCGCGGCTCGGGTTAAGCCGCTTTCAGAGGCGGAGAGGCCTCGGTGTGTTACCCCGCGTGGGGAAGCCGTGGCTCCAGCAGCCCAGCGAGGGCGGCGGTTAGCGCTGAGGCACCTGTGCCCGGCCGGCGCTGCGGGCCAGGTCGCGGGGCCCCGGTGTCTCCCCGCGGGTTTGCGGTGCGGATCGTTGGAGCTCCCGGCTGGGCCGCGCCGAGCGTTCCCCCGTCCGAGGTGGAGGAGGTGCCTGTGCTGAGGGAGCTCCGGGGCACCGTGGGGCGCAGGGAGCCGTGTCCTGCGCTTCAGCAGGCGGTGGTTCGCCATGGCAGCACCGCGGGCCGCGGCCGTGTGGCGGGCTGTGGTGAGCCTCGGAGCCCGGCGGGCGGTTGGAGCTCTGGAGCGGGAGCAGCTCCGCGCTTTGCGGCTCTGGGTTGGTGTGTAGCAACTGGGGAGGGAAAGTGTCCCAGCTCTTTCGGGAGGTCCCCACCGTGACTCCCACGGCGGCAGGAGAAGGTCTGAAGCCTGCCCAGAAGGTCGCTGTGGGTGATGTTAATGCTCGTGTTTTTCCTTTCGGCGGGGCAGCGGAGCGAACATGTCTGGGATCAAGAGAGTAATCGCGGAGAAGGACCCTGACTATGAGGAGATCACCGTCACGCTTCCCAACAAGCGTCACAAAGCAGCTGAGCAGTCAGGTAGGAGCTGTCTGAACTGAGGGGATCTTATCCCGAGTGGAATTAGAAATGCTGTGGATGTGCACGCAAACAGGTCAGGAAAAGACTGGAGTAGGAGCTAAGGTGTCATAGGGCAGAAGTTGATATCTCTGCGTAGCCTCGTGAAGATCTCATTGTCGTACATGGAGCCATTTCCACCGGCTAGCTGAACTGAGCTCCAGTAAGGCAGGAGGATGCAGGCTTTGGCGTGTGGTAACAGCCAGAGCACAAGCTCTGCAAGGCCCCAGCCGTGCGCTGTGGTTCTTGCTTGGTGAATTATTTGCCAGTGCGTCTTCCCAGCAGTTGCCCATACTGCGATGTGCTCCAACCGGCTGTGCATCTCTTTTGCAGTTGGAGTCTGCTTCCAGAAAGATTGGCAGTTTGTTTACATTTTGGGGGATACAGGTGACAGTACAGCACAGGGAGGAAGAAATCCATGACCCTGCAGTGGGCGTGAAAGAAATTCACAACTCTGCGGTAGGTAGACTGGCTCGTAGAAGATGACAGATGTTTGCAAGAGTAGGCAGATAAAGTGAAATGGAGCAGCATAGAAGGGGTAAGTCAGGGACAAGGAGGGGGCTCTGAAAGATGCAGAGGAGGAGGAGCAGCTTACCCGACTGAAGGAAAGGTAGTTAAAGAAGTGTAGTGGAGAGGGGAGCTGGATGAGTAGGTTTGCATTTGGCACGCTTGGATATGCTTGCTTTGGGAGCCAGCCTGTTGGCTGGGTGCCTATGACAGGTTGCAGTCATCTCTGGGCAAATGAGAGTAGAGCTTCTTGCCCCTGGGACAGGGAGTAGGCTAGTGATTTTTGGCATTGCACAGCTAGTGAGAGGATCGTGATGGGAGGAGCTGACAAACGGGGAGATGAGAAAACCAAAGCTGGCTGAGGGATCTGAAAAAGATCCAGGAACAGAGCAGGATGCTGGAGCTGCCAGTTGGAGAGGGACAGATGATGGCTTCATGGGTGATGTTTTGGAGGACAGCGTACAGCTGGACAAGTCTGAGGAGGCTGAACTCTGGGCTCAGTGTGCTGCTGGGCAGGTCATGTCTGCCAGGTCCATTCGGGGCCCTGACAGTGGAGCTGGCCGTGGCAGAAGAGCGTCGCCGCTCCCGGCTGCCTGCCTGCCAGAAGTCGCCACCCTTTGTGGTGGAGTGTCCTGGTGACTGCAGGCAGGTTTTTAATCCACTTCTGAAGCAACTTCTTAGAAGGTCTTAACAGTTAGCAGGCAAAGTCTCGGAGCCTTGGAAAACTGTCCTTGCCAAAGTGAACTTTCTGTTCAGGTGACTCCTCCAAATTGGCTTCTTTCTTCTTCAAATGGAAGATCTCCAAGTTTCTATAAAAGAATTTCTTAAGTATACAAATTTCACTAACACAATCTTAATTAGGGACTGTGGTTGATGCTAAGCTGAGAAAAATATGAAAATAAAGTGTTCTTAAAAGCTTCTGTAATACAACCACAAATCCTAAAGTGTTTTAATTGTCATAATGCTAGTGTTGTGTGGCATTAGTCTTGGGAAGAAGCAGTTGTCCCTGTCTGAACTGTACATCTCATACCCGAATGTGTATTAGTGTAGCCTTACATGTGAATTTTCTAGGCATGATGTTCATTGTTTGAAGAAAATTATATCCCTCTGTTTTTTAATTTTGCATTACTCATACAGATTCAACAATAACCCTGTTTTAATGTAGGCTTGAACTATTTCTGGTCCTAAAAGTATATACACAGATATTTGGAAATAAGTAAAAATATTTAGGATACCTCTGTTGTAAATAGAGCATCAGTTGCTTTACTCCTGTTGTACCTGATCAGACAGTAAAATTATGTATGCCAGCTGGAACATACCAGCAAAGTTTTGATTTGCTTTTGATTTCTTTACTCTTTCTATTGGGTTATTAGAAACCTCTTGAAACAGATATGCACCCTTTAGTCAAACCAGTGCTTCCTCTGAAGCTCAAAACAAAGTCTTGGTGCTCTGGCCTCCTATTCAATGTAGAAACAATGTGAGATTTTTTTCAGAGGAACACAGGCTGTTTCTTGGATCTTCTTTGCAGTGGGGTCATTGTACTTCTGACACAGGCTGGAGGACCTTTTCCAGGCTTTCTTCTAGAAGTATAATTCCTGCTTTTCCAAGTTCTTGCTTAGAACTTACTAAAAACAGATGTTGTTTGACTCTCCCTGATATAATGGAGGTGACTTAAGGGAAGGGCAATATTAAAGTCTTAGGTAGGCGTAGAACAAAAAGAATTAGTCTTCCTATGTTTATAGGTGTTCTAGAAAAACACAGTAAGATGCCAATTTAGTTCTAAGCCACTAATTTGCAGTAAGGTATTCACACAGTTTGAAATATTAAACTACATGCTTTCCACTAAGATTAATAAACTCTTGCTGAAAGGCTAAAATTTTTTGACTGCCGTGCTGGAAGAGGATTTTGTAAGAGGTAGACCAGCTTTCAATAATGTAGTTTCCTTTGTGGGTAATAAAAGGCTTGTAGGCACTCCAGAGCAGGCTGCACTTCATGCCAGTGCTGAACGTATAAAGTACTAGTTTGCCTTATTATTGCTGCATGATGTAGTGTAAATTTCCTGGATGTGAATCGGGCCAAAGAGAGTAGAAAAATGTACGTAGTGTTCCAGCGTACTCCTGCGCAATCGCAGAGGTAACTGCACTTGGCCGTAGCGCATTTGAGTTTTCCTTTTTCTGTTTACAGCTTTGCTGAGACAGAAGTAAACAAACTGGTCCTGTTCTTCCCATCTTCTGTTATTTATCATCTCAGACCTAAAAAGGAGAAAATAGCCCTCCACATAAACCAGCTTTTAAAGATAAATGTGTTTTTTGTTAAGACAAATTACTTTTGCAGAAAAATGATCCTTCCCTTTTTTTTGTGTGTGCTGAACATATTATCCCTTCACTTCTCAATTCATAATGATTTCTGATCTTTATTTTTTCAAACAGAGCCTCAAAAATAGAAATATAAATACTTCCTTCTTTTTTTTTCCATGTGTGGCCTTGTACAGCTCGAGATGTTGCTGTTCAGAAGATTGAGACAATTATAAAAGAACAGTTTGCAGTCGAAATGAAGAGTAAAGAACATGAAATTGAAGTTATAGATCAGGTATAAAGGTTTTATTCTTAAAAATACATAAGATCCTGGTGTATCGGGGTTCAGAGATATTGCTCCAGTGGTTACCTGTTACTATATGTTACCTCTTCTTTTTGTAGCGCCTGATTGAAGCAAGAAGGATGATGGATAAGCTGCGTGCCTGTATTGTGGCTAACTATTACGCATCTGCTGGTCTCCTTAAAGCTGGAGAGGTAAAAATGGCTTTGGAAATAATAAGACTTTAGGGAAGATGTGTAGTTCACTGACTATTCAACTCACGTTTGGTTTTGAGATGTGGTTTTCTGAAATGGTGGAATACGATTTACAAATGGGATGGTAGTGGGAGAGGAGACCTGTGCATCACTCAGCAGCTGAGAAGTCATTCAGCAGCTCTTAGTTCTGGTTTCTGAAATACTCTGCGCTTTTTTCATGTGTTACTGCATGAGAGCACTTTGCTTCTCACACGCTGCACAGTTTGTCCTTGCAGAGCCCTGGAAAGTGGGGAACATGTTTTCCCATTTCACAGGAGGAGAGTCAAAGCAGATGGATTTTGAAGCTTCTCAGGAAAGAAAAAAAAAAAAAAATAATCAAGATTTCTTGGGTGTCAGGCAGTGCCATGAAACCGTCCTCCCTTTACCCTGGCAGCCAGTCTGTTAATGGTTTGGTGAACAGACTGATGGCAACAGTAAAGCAGGAGATTAAAAATTCACAAGGAGATTAAAAAACACCCAAACCCTACTAGTTAAACCCCAGTTCTGAGCACTCAGTCTCTAACGGACTGGTAATTGCAGGTTGTTCATGACTCATGCAGTCTCCCGGCTGACCTGCAGTTTACTACCAGTTTGGGTATTTTAGCTGCCATCTATTCAATTCAGGGAGTTGATCTGATTTCCAGTAGAGAGCTGATTTTTGAAAACTGTAGATGGATGCTGCAAACCTCGGCTTCACTCTAGTACCAGGAGAATTTCTCTTCCAAGCAACGATTCTCCCTGATATTGCTGTTTTCTTATTGTGATTTCCAGAAGACTTGGAGGGGAGTAAAAACAAAAAGGTCTGGCTTGTTTTTCCCTCACTGAACTTGAGTTGAGCAACTGGAGTTGAGAAAGATTGTGGTAGTAGTAGGAGGCTTGGAGATCCCTTCTCCCCTCTTGAGTTCTGTGTAGGCGGCTGAAGAATGTGAGCTGGGTTCTGGTCTTTGAAAATACTTCTGTCTGATGTCACCATGTGTCAGCAAGAGCTTGCACTGTCCCTTGCTCTTTACTTGGTCTGCCATGCAGAGTGTTTTTTCCTTGCCAATTTTCACACTTGCCAGAAATAATAACTTTTGTCATTGTTTCAAAGTGTTCACAAAACTCAGTGGAGCATCCTTGCTTTGTTTAGTTACCCTGTAGTTTTTATGAGCTTATGGCTAGTGTAGCTGCATCTTCAATTGCATTTTTAATTTTTTCTAAAAGTCCTGATTTGCATACAGGCTAAATCAGTTGTCTTTTTATTTTTAAATTGTTACTGGTTTCAGTTTTCTTTGTTGTCAGTCTTTAACGTGTGGTTAATGTATGTTTGACTCTGGTTGGCAGTGAATGATTGTCTTGTTTTTGCTTCTGGTAGAATGGGAGTCTTTGTAGTTTAATTCAGATTTGCAAATTCCTAACCTGTTCTCTTAAATACAAACAGTCCTTCAACCTACTGCTGCTGTGTTTTTGAGCCTTATAATTCTGTATGATTACAGTTTATTACATTTTCCCACAAATTAGCGGACAAGGTGTTGGTCAGTTTACTTGACTAGAGGTAAAAAGGAAAAAAAGGTTCTTAGGGGTGGTTTGTTTTCTTTTCTGTTTTTTTTGGTCATGATGTGTGTGCGTTCTCACAGTCGAATATGTGGATATAACTCTTAAGTGCTCTTGAGCAGGTAATTGAGAGTTGGTAATTGCTTTGCTCATGTACCTAACAGACATTGGAAAGAAAGTTCTCAAATGAACCTTCAAAGTCCAAGGTAGATTGGTGTTTAACTCTGCTCCTGCTACCACCTCTCGAGGGCAGTTCTGCTGCTCCATAGTGGCGCTGGTCCCCATGCCACCCCCTCCATCGTGTGGGCAGAATTTTGGATCAGGGAACTTAACGTGGATTAAAAATAACCCTGCAAAGGAAAAAGAAACTCCAACCAAAACCAACCAGCCAAAGAAAAATCCCAAATTGGTTTCTTGATTTGTTTTTCTTTGTGACCTGCTTGCTCCCCCTGAATAATTGTGCCAGTCTGGCTGATCCAGGTGCTTCAGGCAGAAAAGGAGAAAGCTTCTTTCAGCTGGTACTGCCTGCAAGAAAAGCTGTCAGTGCAACTCTAGTGTGAGTGTGTGGCTTCAGGAGCTGGAGTGAGCTTATCCGTCGGTGCTCTGCTGCTGGCAGAAGGGTGTTTCTGTTGCCTTCAGTTGATTCATCATCAAACCAAGGTGACAGAGAGGACTGATGGCTGGGAGAAGTGGCCCAGGGACACTTGCTTTGAGTGATGGGTGTTTTCCTTGCTATTTCTGAGGTTAAAAGCAAATACAGGAAAAAAAATACATTGGTCCCATGTCATAGTAATGAAAAAAAACAAAAGAGATTTAAACACACACACCCCTGCCCCGTCTTCCCCCTTGCAGGTTTAGGAGGATCTAAGATTAGGTCTAATATGTCCGTTTTGAGGAAAGTTTGCAAGCATGCCTAACCACATTATTCTTTATCCTCTGTTAAGCTTTGGGAGCAGACAGGGTGCTAATATGTGTAGCTTGCCTCATGGGCATTGGCAATACTGCCAGTCAGTATAAAAACTAAAGATCCTGATGCATTTACATACCCTGCTTGCCTGCAGGAATTAGGCAGCTGTGGTCTTTTGTATGGTATAAGACTGTAGGTGTCTGTGCAGGAAGGGAAACTGTTGTTTTCAAAGGGACAGTAGGCTGCGGTCCTCCTTTCCAAAACCAGGTGGGCTTCTGAGATCAGAAGCTCTAAAGGAACAGATTCAATTTGGGATCCTGTTTCTGTAGAACTGGACATACGTTTTCTCTGCAAGGCAGCTGATTAAATATTTGCTCTTTCTTCATACATTGACTTTTTGCTCTGTTTCTGGCACAGCTTTGTTTTTATCTGGGCTGCAGGGAAATAGTGATGGATCTGCCTGACCTCTTTGTTGCAGGGGACCAGGTCATGTGATGCGACAATTCTTAATCACCCTTCAATCAAGAAATTCTTGGAATCGCCCTCCAGATCGTCGTCTCCAGCTAACCAGGGCTCAGACACTCCATCTGCCAACCACTCCGAGAGTGACTCGCTCTCCCAGCACAATGACTTTCTCCTGGACAAAGACAATGGCAACTTGGATGCAGACGAGCGGCTGACAAACAGCCTGGACCAGAGACAGAGCAGAAATACTGGCCGGGTAAAGTAAAACTCGAGTGATGGTCAAGTTGTTGGAGGTGTGTGCTCTGTCTGAACTCAGTGCTGGCACCAGGAGCTCTTCATGTTTTCACCTACCCTGCTGAAGATCTGTTTCTTACCCTCTCCAACTGCTTGCTCCCACTCTCTCAGCCTGGCTTTGCTGTAAGGCTAACTGAAGTCTATGTAACTTGGGTAACTCCTCTTAACTCAGTCTTCCCCAACAGAGAGGTCAGTCAGGCAGCGGTGATAGCGTTCATGTTAGCCCAGTTATCTGCCGCTGCCTTGATTGGTGGCCTCTGGGGAAGAAGGTGTTTCACAGCTTGAGCAAAGGCTTTTGCTCTGCAAATGGAAGTCAGGTCAGGAAGGGTAGAGCCAGGAGAGAAGAGCAAGATATGTCATTCCCATCAGTGTTTATAAGAAGCAGTGCTGCTGCCTGGCCCTGGGTGCCCATGGGGACTGCATTGCTTAGAGTGGTTGAACCACTGGGGTTTGTGCTTTGGCCTCCTCAGTAGCCTGTGGAGAGAACATGGTGGATTGGCTCACCCTGGGAGCATGAGCTGGTAGCACCTGGGTGCATAGTTTGAGTTGGTTTTGTCTTGGCTAATATCACTGTTTGCTTAAGTGAACCAGACTGACCCAGGTTAAAAATACCTTCTTTCATTGTTCCCCCATGTTTTTTTCTGGGTTATTTTTGACCTGGATCCATTCACTTTTATGGCTTGCTGTGCAGCTACAGAAATGCATCACCTGTTGGCTGCAGTTAGTGCTACCGGGGAGGCTCTCTCACTGGCTGCAGGTGAAATGCAGCTTGCTAGGTGAGATGAAACTCTTTAGTTTCCTTTCAGTTCCTTTAAGCTGTCGGGCCTGCCACAGGAGTACAGCCTCTAACCCAAACCAGAGGTGGATATGTCTCATTGCATAGTTATTCTGCAGCTGAACAAGTTGCAATAATATGTCACAGAAAGAGCAATGATTTTGTCTCCACTGAGCAGTGTGAGACCCTTGATAACAGGGCTGCAGTTTGCTGAAACTGTGTAGGACCTGTAGCAGAAGGCAGGTAAACAATATATAATGTGGACTCACTTACATTGTAACCCACCAGACTGATAAAACTTGTTTCTGCACTGGTGGCATTGATGGAGCAGTTGTATTGCTTGAGTGTAGCATGTTGGTACATCTTTGACCAACATGGCCCGTGGCCCAGAGGTGGCTGAGGGAATGACAAGGAGCAGGAGCCATCCCAGCCTTCTGTGGCTCCTTGCTGCGGTTTGGGACATCACTGACTTTAACAGAGGAGGTGTAGTTGTTCCTAGTGAATCCACTGCTCCCCACGCTGGCCCTCGTCTGACGAGTGCTCAGTGGAGTACCCTCCAGGGAGCTGCGGCACCAACACTGTTGTTCATGAGAGGATGTCAATCTCTTATTCTCTGAACAGCCTCCTTACCCAGCAGGCGTAGAAAAGCCTCTCGTTCCCGTGCAAACGACAGTGCAGCCTAAGTTGGCACAGTGGGCGATCACGTCGTTGTAAGCCCAGCCTCAATTCTTCACCTGGAAGCAATGCAGAGGTCCCTCAAAGCAGCAGAAACTGGGAATGAGAAAGATTTAGATTTTCAGAAGCCACTCATAGGTGGCTTTATTTCTGATTAGTGACCAGCATGATGTCATTCTAGCAGTGCTTGATGTTTTTCAGATAGTGCAGTGGCAGTGCTTTTGAAACCCAAGCTGAAATCATGGCTCAGATCCATGGTATGTTGCATAATGTACACTCAGTCGAGCCATGCACTGTACACTTGGCTAGGTAGTATATCATTGCTGTGTGCCCGAGTTGCTTAAATGTGCCTAGATAGCAATTTAAATATTTTTAGGGATGATTCATTGTTGGCGTCTCATTTAACTATGGAGGTTTACTTTTTTTTAACAACAAAATAATGTTTAAGAGGAATGTTTGGTTTTTTGTTTGCCTTTTTTTTTTTTCTTCCCCTACCCTCAGGACAGTTCGGGTGTTTCAAACTCTCAAAAACCAGGACAACGAAATGCCGGACTGTCAAATGATGAAACTTCACGGCTTTATGTGAAGAAAACCATTGTGGTTGGCAACGTCTCCAAGTTAGTATCCATAGTCTGAGGGATGGGCCTTTTTTTCAGGATCAAATGGAATAGGAGGTTAAAAATAGGAGGTTAAAATTAGGAGACAAATAAAATTGCTAGGCTGTCACAATGTGAGATGTTGCCCTTGAATAACCACTGTACCCAAGGCTGTCCTCCTCAAGTGGCTACATGAGTTTTTCTGTGGGAGGAACAGGCGTTTTAGTAGTTGGGGTTGGTTTTTGTGTGTGTGTGTATGGAGGTTTTAAGATCTGTTTCTGTCAAGGGGAGTCTTTTAGCCTTTTCTGACCAGTTAGAAATCCCAAGTTTTTCCATGAAAATTTGGATAAGCCACTTGTCATAATGGCTGATTCAGTGGGTTCGTAGGGACGATGTGTTGTTGGTTTTTTGTTTGTTTTTGTTTGGGTTTTTTTTAAACAAAAAAACCCCAAAACAAACCACCATAAAGAGGAAAATTGTGAAAGTTCAGCATAGTCTGAAAAAAGTAATTTGTACAGGGTATGTTTTTTGGGTTGGTTTTTTTTGGGGTGTTTGTTGTTTGTTTTTTTTTCTTAAAAAAAAATTAAGACAAGTATATATACATAACTTTTGAACTTTGAGGAAATTAGTGCAGAAAGGCATTCATTTTGTGGACAAGCCCAGGTTTTAACTCTCCACCCTCACACACCTCAAGTTAGTCTCTGATGCAGAAAGTAGCAAACATTTGCTGATGAGACTTTACAGCATTAGAAACGCATCTTGAAAATCTACCTAAGCCTGGACCTGGAACCAAGTGTTGACTATGAAACTTAAAAATTTATAAGAATAGTTATTTTTTTGTTGCTGATGATCTGGAGTGATTTGACTTCTTAAGATCACAGAAAAGAGGGAGAAGGGGATTTGACAATAGTAGAATGTTAAAATTAAGTCTAATTAAGAAGTAAATGTTTAAATGGACAGATTTCATATAGCAGTTATACACTAAAGTTGAGGAAATGTCTTAGAAGCATAGAGTACATTATGGGACCTGTATCTGTTTCTGGAGTTCCTCTGAAGAGCTGGATGAACTGTCAGAGTAAGGAGTAATGAGCAGAACCATACAGGGCACAAGATGACATGGGCATTTTACCATCTCTAGTTTTTTTACCTAATTTTTCCCGAAATACTTTTTGTGGTATTTATCTATTTGGGATTTTTATCTTGTGTTTGTTTTTTTAATTTCTTTGCCAGATACATTCCCCCTGACAAGAGAGAAGAAAACGATCAGTCGACCCATAAATGGATGGTGTATGTCCGAGGTTCTCGGAGAGAACCCAGCATAAATCACTTTGTCAAGAAAGTTTGGTTCTTCCTTCATCCCAGTTACAAACCTAATGACCTGGTAGAAGTGAGGTAATAAGCAATTATTCCAGTCATTATTCCAGTCTTTGTTTGCCAGGCTTACTATGCCAAGTTTCTTAGAGAGTTAGCAACTTCTTTTCCTGGTTTTGTATTCCATGTCTGTCTATAACCTCTGGCTTGGCTTGACTTACTCCAAAATAACAGTAGAAATAAATTAGTTCTTATGTGGTAAATGTGCCAAACAGATTTTTTTCTTTCTTTCTTTTTTTTTTTCCTACTGGAAAAAAGCATTTAATTTTTGCATTTCCTGTTATTCATGTGAGTTTGTATGTCTCTTGTATGCCTTACGCTGTCTGCTGTGCAGGTTAGACTTCCATGTTTAAGAGGTGTTCTCTGCCTCCCACCCTGTCCGGTGTGGAAAAGAAAGAGGAGTCTCAGGAAGCTCTTTTGCTCTTAGCTTTAGTGATACACATGCATTTGGGCAAGAAGTTATATCCCTTTCCCAAATACTGTAGTGAGATCAGTGGCGGCTGCATGCTTGAAGGAATTCCCCATCCGTGTAACGGTGTTGGTGCGACAGAAGCAGGGCAACTTCTCTGTCCTCTCCCAACCCTGCATTCAAAGCTGCGACTCTAATGAGATCAGCGGGGTCTGTTCTCTGTTGACTGCTGCAGGGAAATGCCCTGTCAATCTTCCATTCTTGCTCCTTTGGACAAGGCAGTGGGAGGATGCCTTCAGACTAATTTGCGTCTTCCCGAAGAAAGTATTTTCCATGGTCCGTTCAGCTGCCTGCCTGGAGGAAGGTGGGGAGACTGCCTAGGTACAGAATGGCAACTTAATTCTGGCAAAATTACACAGAATGAAAGGCAACTCCAGAAAGGTGTGTTTGAGATAGAGGTGCTGGTAAGGCTTACTAATGTTTCTGAGAAGGCAACCCTGAGCGGGATGAACGCAAACTCCTTTGCATTTCTTGTATAAGGTACTAAATTACACTTGACTGCTGTATTTTTGTGCCTTTCCCAGTTTCCAGTATCTGATGTCAATGCTGTTTGTTTGTCTTTTGTTTTAATCCCATCTAGTTAATTGATTTCTTCTTGTTACACAGTCCTGGTCATTGTAGTGAACATTAATGTTCTGGACTAAAAATAGCCTTTAAGCCTCTTGTGTTTTGTTTTGTTGCAAAACTACATTTGGAATTTAGAATAGCAACAAGCTGCGATACAAACAAAGTAATGGTAAATGTTAGAGATAAACGCAGTGTTATGCAAGGCGTGTGTGTTCTTGCTACTAGGTAGGGAATAGCAGAAAGTGATTGCAAAATGCTGCATTGAAAACTCACCTTGCAACTGTGTCCTAGGAGCTGACTTGGGGTTTTTTGAAACAAGTATTTTTCATTTGGTATTACACAGCCTTCCCGCCACCCCCAAAGATGCGTGTTTCCTGTGTTCTCTCATTCAACAGTGTTTCACATTTTCTGCCCTGTCCCCTTGTGCAAAATAAAACTGTTTTCAGCTGTCCAAAGCCATAAAATTATAATTTCTGTGATTGCATTCTCTCTGTGGTAAAGAGGAGGCCTGAAGATAGCTTTAGTTGTCAGTTAGAAAAGCAGCCTTTGGCTTTCTGAAAAAGAGGTTAGGTGAAAGCTATACCACTTCTGCATCCAAAATGTGAGTCACCATTTGTTTCCAGAGAACCTCCGTTTCACCTGACCAGGAGAGGCTGGGGAGAATTCCCTGTGAGAGTCCAAATACACTTCAAGGATAGCCAGAACAAGAGGATTGACATCATACACAATTTGAAGGTATTTGAACAAAATATTTGAGAGAAAGCAAATGAGCTCTCCTGCATAATCTAGAGAAGAGGGTCTGCTTGTGTGCGTGCTTCTGTTGTGTGTACGTCCTGGTGGTTATTTGCACATGAATAGTTGAGCTGAAGAATCAGAACAGATCCCAGAAAGCCTCTGACCTCGGCTGTATTGAAGGCGATGCTGTAGCCAAGGAACCCAGCCTTGCAGAAGCTGGAACTGATTCTGCTGAGAGCAGCAAAGCATTTACCTGGTGTTTCCCTGCAGTCTGAGATTTTTATCATGCTCTCACTGGCTTTGACTTGACAGGGTGCTGCAGGGCTATGTTTCTGTTGGTAAAGTTGTTGCTGTATCTGTTCTGTTCCTTCAGCACTTGCGCGTATCAGCTGGGGATTGTCTCTGTTGGTGGAGGGGGCAGGGAGGAGCTGAGATTCCCCATTTGTTCCTTGTTCCTTTTGAAAAGAGCTTTCTTTTTCAACTCATCCACCTGTCCTGTGACACTCAACAGGATTTACAGTGTGCAGCAGTCCTGCAAAACTAGGCCATTGCTCTTGTTTTCCTTTTAATTAGTAGTCCCTAGCGTTAGTGGAATTAAGTCCTCAGCTGGTTTAGTTTCCTGTTTCTTTGAGTAACACGATTAGTTTTATTTAAATCCTGCCTGCATTAATGAATTTCCTGCTAATGTAGATACCTTATTGCAACCCCAAATATAGACAGTAGAGCAGGTTGGAAATGTTCCCCTGGAACTTAGGGACACAATGCAGATGATGAGTAAAATATATTTGGAGAGATGTAACTTGAGGAGAAATTGGTAACAGTTTGATGGACGTTGTGCAGAAAAGGAAGCCCAGCCTACAGAAGGAAACTCATGCAGTCTGTAGCACACAAGAACTCAAATCAGCAAATCTTTGCTGTTTGTGTAGTGAGCCTGTGGCAGCTGTGAGGTGATGTGAGTGAGCCCAGCTCTCCTCTGTGGCTGGCAGCCCATCTGCCACTGAGCTCTGGGACACCAGGAGCCTGTAAAACCCAGCTCTCTACGTATCTTAATAGATGCCTCTGGGATTTTCTGCCAGCTCATCAGCTGATAATTCAGTGTGAACAGTTATTTAATCAAAAGCATAGTGCAAACATAGCCTTTGTGCTGGTTAGTTTAAATCTCTTTGATTTTATTTTTTTTATCCCCCCCCCGTTATTATTTCCTTATATTGACTTCAGGAATAAAAAAGAACTCTCCTCAAAGGCTCCTCTTAGATTGAAATAACAATTGCCCCATCTCTGGAAACATTTAAGGTTAGGTTGGATGGGGTTTTGAGCAACCTGATGTAGCTGAAGGTGTCCCTGCTCTGGGGACATGCATGTTGGACTAGATGACCTTTAAAGGTCCCCTCCAACTCAAACCATTCTATGATTGTATCTCTCCAACAATCTCATTTCATTCAGCTTTTTTTCTCCTTTCTACTTCAGTGCTGGCTTTGGGTTGTGGTTGGCTTTTTTGCAGGTGAGAGGGTACTAAACAGCACACAGATTCCTAACCCTGTAGCCTCGAAATAGTTGATATGCTGCTGCTCAACTTGCATAACTTCAACCCCTTTCAAACAAATTGTACTGTAAATTCTAGCTAATGTAAATTCTAGCTTTGCCCGGGTTAATACAAATGTGTTGTTTTACCTAGTTGGACAGGACCTACACAGGCTTGCAGACGCTTGGCGCAGAAACGGTGAGTCAACGGGTCATGGGATGGATGTTGTACTTTGATTCCATTGAGGATATTTAAAAAGAAAAAGATACACGGGACTCGGTACAGACCCATTTGATTTCACAATTTCTGGAATGTAGATTTTGCTCTCTTGTTAAATGATTATGACGTCTTGTCACTATTCATGACAACAGTCACTTTTTCTCCTTTCCAGTTCAGGGCAGACTGTTTCCAGCTCTTCTTTCATGAAGAACTTAACTTGTGCTACAGTTTTAATTTTTGTTTCTTTGTGGAGCTTCTGGTACCAATGTCTTGATTTGCATTCTGATGTGCTGCTGATCTCATATGTTGAGTTAAAGGGATCTTCTAACTATCCTGCTGGAATTTTGCAGTATATTAAGTACTTCTAGGTTTCTGTGTCTGTCAAAACTCAGTATCTTCATGGAAAATGAACTCTTAAAATAAAATAAATAAATTAATAACTCACAGTTTGCTCTATCCCTAAAGGTTTTTTTGGTATTATTTTCCCTTTGTACTGTAGTGAATGGAAATTTTTATGGTGAAATTGCATTACTTCAGCATTTCAGTCTGTGGAGAAAACATTAGTGTGAGATGTCTACTACTGTGATTAAAGAACACTTTTGAAGAGCAGCTAATGTGGTGTGTTTCTCAAGGCCTTATCAAAAAAGGCAAGCTGCAGTTTTTTGCCTGTCCCTAAGCGGGTATGCAGTCCTTTCCTTAATGGGATGCTTAGAGCTGGCCTCTGTATTCCGTACAGTGTTCACTATTCGGATTTCCCCACGGACTGAGAGATGTGCTATTTTACCATGGCGGTTAAATGTTGCAAGATTTTTGTCTTAGCTCAGGTGCTGTTGGACCTCTGGGAAGTCTCCCCGAAACAAACGGAAGTTTTTTGCAGAGGTGGGGGGAGGAGAGGGAGAGGTTTCTAGACATTAAAATAAAAGGAAAAGGCATAGTTGTTTTTCATATTTGGTAGCTAGGTAAAGATATAAAAAGTAATGGCATCCTTTCTCCTATTTCTGGAAGGTAGTGGATGTGGAGCTACATAGGCATTCCCTTGGCGACGAATATCTCTTCTCCCAGTCTTCGGAATCTGAGCTTTCTGACGTTCCTACATCTTTACCACTGCCATTGAGTATCCCAGCACCAGTCAAAGCTTCTTCACCAATTAAACAGTTGCGGGACTCCAGCCCAGATGCTTCTGCGGACAAAGGTAAAGTGAATGGCTGTCGGTGAAATTCGAGTTCTTGGAACTTCAGCTCTTCTGGATACCTCCTCTTAATTGCTCTTTTGGCTTAAAGGTTGCCAGTGCTTCCTGTTCCTTCCTCACTCCGGATGATTATTTCCTCAATGTACTCTGAAATGCAATTCAGAAATTGTTCTGGTTTGTTTGGTTTGGGGGGGTTTCGTTGTTTGTTGGTTGGTTTTTGGATTTTTTTCAAATCTGGAGTTTGTGAGTGGGCTTTGTTTTGTTTTGCTAAATGTAGTGAACGTGGAGCTTTATGCAGCGGATGTAGTTGGAAAAGAGGTTGTTGAATAGCACTTGTAGTTTTGTTCCTGGCAGACAGTTTTCAGAGGGTTTTTTAGGTTTCTAAATATTTTGGGAACTGTGTATAGATTTAAGGAATTGGTCTAATGGTGTGTTCAGTTATATCATTGGTGCCTAAAATGAGTTGACTGTGGGAGGAAAAAAAAAAGACTACATAACTGTGGGGTTGAAAATAGAAAGTGACAAAGACGTAGTGCACGTTTGTCCAAGGGATGGCATCTGTGCACGTCATGGTCTCGTTCTGATCTTCCCCTGCAAGATCAGGAAATGCAGCACCCATTGCAATGGGCCAGCAGTTGATGCCTTAGGATCATTCGAATTGCCTGAAGCAAGCTAGCACTGGCCAGTTGGGCACACTGTTCTGATTTTTAGTTTGTGTGAAGTAGGAAAAACAGTGCCTCTGTTAGCATTTAGCTTTATTTTCTGAAATATATGGTGCCAAGGCTTACATGATAGAGCTTGGTTAACTGGGCTGAGAAACAAGGATGTCTTTTATGGTTTACACATTTTAGTGTAAGAAACTTGCTGGAAACAGCAACTTTATATTTCAAAAGATGGTCACATGCAACATGGTCCGATGCCTTTCTTGATTTATCCTGATACTCCTGTGCTCAAGGAATGGCTTTAAGCTGGTGCCTTGCATGGTGCACTTTCTGGTAGGTGCCGTAATGCCACTGGTGATGTTCTGGCTCAGTGAGAAGAATGTCCACTGTTTGTGCCGTGTTTTCTTGTGGCCAAAAAAGGAGAAACACAACCAAATTTTAAATGCTTTCTGTTCAGACAGGAAGATGCACAGCACCTTTTATGTGAGTAGTGCTGCAGCAAACAGGGAGGGAGTAAACCTGTGTCTGTCTTATGCTGACAGGCAGTGGCTTCCCTCATCAGCTCCAGGTTAATTGATCTCCTTCTGCGTTAGATAAGGTGCATTCCTTAGCCCAGGTCAAAAGGCAGCAGGTGGTCTCCTGGTGTTCTTACTCCAAAAAATGCACTGTGAGATTCTCTGTGAAGGAGATCCAGCCTTAGTCCCGTGGAGCCGTAACTGAGGACGCTTGAAGCAGCTTTTGGTCAATGGAAGGGTCATTCCAAGAAAATGTGTAAGAAGCGGCTGATCGCCTGCCACAGCTGAGCAGGCCATACACAGTAGCATTTTATTCTTCTGTTCAGGGACAAATCCAACAGGCTTGCACAGGAGGAACCCCCTACCCCACTTTCTCCCCGTTCAGCGCTGCCCACCACTTGCTTTTCCTTCCTCCAAGAGCGTGTTTGTCATAGCTGAGTTTTGTTTGTGTAGAGAAGCACAGTAAGGAATTAGATGTCTCAGCCTAAGAACTATTTCTCTTCTTTTCCCTGTTTTAATCAGGATTCCCTGGGAATGCTGAAACCGAAAGACATGCCACGTTTTATTCCCTGCCATCTTCGATAGAACGGACTCCCACCAAGTTAGCCACACAGAAAGTTGCCTTTGGCTCTCATGGAAATTCAGCTTTTCAACCCATTGCAGCTAGCTGTAAAATAGTGCCTCAAGGTCAGAGTCCAAGCCCTGCAGAGTCACCAGGAAAATCCTTCCAGCCTATCACCATGAGTTGCAAGATTGTATCAGGTGAATGTTAGTTTACCTATCCAAGTGCTTCACCCTGGAAAACAAGAGAGTGAACCAGTTGGACTTGTTTTGTGTCCTTCCCCTGTTTTCCTACCAATGTTTGAACATCAGTCAGTAGGAAGCTCTAGAATAAGGAGCTAAATGCACTTCTTAATGTTCAAGGAAAAAAAATACAAGTGTGAAATGCTTCACATCAGATCAAAAGCAGGATGAGAGCTGTTTTCTCCCTGTTCACCAATGCTTTTAAGTATGAAAATGATAGTCTTTAACTGGACTGCTGTTCCCAGAAAGGCCCAGGCAAGGACACGTCTTCCATGTGGGATATTTGTGTGTGGGAAGAAGCCATTCTTCTTCCTGCTTTCAGACAACTGGGATGGATTAAGAAGAAATTTTTTTCCTGATTATTGGGCAAATAATTAGGTTCAACCCTGTAGGCTTGAGTGATCCCTCTTGTACTTGCGATATCTCCTCAAATGGAACAGCTTTGGTCTTCCTCTTCCAAAAGTCCACCCTCTGTTGGATTTAAATTGTCAGCTGACTGCAGCGAGCAATGTGATGCTCTTTTGATAGCTTCTGAACCAAACATGGTCGAGGTGCTGTTTACTCATTTCAAGTATAGGCCCTTCCCTGCCTGGTCATGATGCCATCCACTGGATGATGTTTTACATCAGAAAGTTTTAATGTGCAGCTCACCATGTCACATGGTGTGAAGCTGAAAGATGACCTGTTACATCCCTTCATTTTCTGGTGTTCAGGGTAGACAGCATGAAGCACCAGCTATTTCTCTGTGATTTCTGATGATCTGCTCCCAAACAGTTTTACTCAAGTGTGTCTGGTTTGTTGTTGGGTTTTTTTATGACATTTCAATATTTTTCCTTGACATCTTAAAACTGTACTCAGGCTGATATACATTTGAACCTATGCCAAGTGCTTTCTTCTTTCTTAATAAGCTCTTCTCTTGATCTTCTTTTCCCAAGGCTTCCCAGAAAGTAAAAATTACAGGGGCCATCCTATATTTCTTAAAATCCTTGGACTATTCTCTGTTGGTCTTTGCTATTTCAATGTTTCACTCTTAAATATTTTTCCAAGGCTCTGCTGTCTGCTGAGAAGTGCCACCCCTTTCAGATTTCAAAAGCAGTTTATAAGACATGGGGATTTTATTTGATCAGCATTTATGTTCCATTTTAATTATCAATCACTGCCAAGAAAGCAGATTAACAGGCAGTTGAAGCTTAGTGTGCTTGCTGCCATCTCTTTCTCTGATCACTTCTTTGCCTGTCCTTTTGTCTGCATTTCTTGTTTACAACCTCCTGCAGCTTTTTTCTTCTCTAGTTTTTCTCTCCTGGTCCTCTTTCCCAGAAGCTGCACATTTTAGAGTTTGCTTTCAAGGGCTTCTGCTGTAGCGAGAGCAGTGAAGAGACAAGAGTGTCCATGCCCACCTGATAGCTGCTGTATCACACAGCTTTTTTATGTGAACTGCTCAGTTCCTGGCTCTGGGTGCCTGTCTGTGGGCTCCACATGGGAAAGAGAGCACCTGTCAAGGAGCTCAGCTCTCTTTCTTCATCTCTTTGGGTGGACTGGTCTTGGCAGTGAGAACAATTTAGGTAACATCCCTCAGGATTCAGGGATGGACTAGATGGCTTCTCAAGGTCCATTTGAACCCTGCTTGTCCTAATAGGCAGAGAATGCCCAGGGTAGGTATGAGCCATAGTACTTAACATGCCTTTTCCTTTCCTTCTGTCTCCTCTTTCCTTCTCCAAGTTCTGTGATGTCGCTCAGGCTGGGAATTGCGTCCTCAAAAAATGTTTCTTCTCTAAGCTATTTAAATAAGTACTGCTATTGCTGTATTTTATGTTCTCGCAACATTTACAAGATAGAAGCATTGGACTTTTTTTCTTAAGGTTCTCCAATATCGACCCCTAGTCCATCTCCGCTACCTCGTACCCCAACCTCCACTCCGGTGCACATGAAGCAAGGCTCTGCTAGCTCAGTCATTAATAATCCGTATATTATTGTGGACAAGCCTGGACAGATGGTTGGAGCAGCAGCCACAAGCACAGGTGTGTAGTGTGATCACAGAAGGCAGTGGCTTAGTTTTACCCATTCAGGTTTTTTCTCCCTTTAAAATGATTAGTGTAATAACAATATTTCAGCTTGCAAAGATGGAAGAGTACTCAGCAAAGAAAGAGGGAGGTATTTTTGGTTTGCACAACTGGCTGGTGTAACATGGCGAAGGGTATCTAAGACTTTAACGAAACCACCTTTAGAAAAGAGCATATAGTGTAAGGCTGAATTGAATTCACAGATACCTCTTCAAAGAGAGCCTGTTCTTTGCAGGTAAAAAGGGAAGAGGAGAAGCAATGTAGACTGTGGTGCACAGAGATTTAAAGAGAAGCAGTGCACAGGTGGTTGGGTAAGGACTATATTGCAGATAAAGGCAGAAGGCATGGAGAGCTTGCAGTGACTTGCAGATCAGTCTTTAGTTTCAGTGTACGGTGCTCTAGATGTGTTGAAGTGATTGAGTAGACCCGGGTTACCAGGATAACAGCCATGTTAGCTTCTGTTATGGCTCTCAACTTGTAGCTGGTCTGATTCCAGCTAGTTTGGATTCCTCTAACTGGATTCCCTCCATGCTTCATTGGTGACATAAGCCTAGGGTCAGGGGGAGGACTGAACTGCAGGAGGTGGGTGATGGGTACGGGAGTCAACTGGTAATGTTTGTGTCGGGGCTGGAGGGAAGGTTACTCAGAAGTAATTTATTTGTTGTGGTTTGTGGCCAGGAACTGCTGTCTATTTAAAAATACACTTGTTTGTGTATGTGTGCCTGCTTGCCAGCCTCTTAGAAGGATGCTTAGAGCCATGTGGTGAACTGCAGCACCCATGTAACACACAAACCATTCACTGGGCATGGTTGGAAAGTGCAATTTTATCTGATGGAATACAGCTGTCATGTTCATTTTAACTTCATCACAGAGGGAATTGGTAGGGGGAGCGTAGTCATAGCTGTGTGTTTTGGGGCTTTCTTGGTAACATTGAAGCTGTTTCACCAATAGGGGTTTTTTTTCTGGTTTTTGGTTGGGGGTTTTCTGCCTTTTTTCCTCTTCTGTTTCTCCTTTACCTCCAGCCTGACTGTCTACTCTGCATCTATGGTTTGTCGTGGTTTGGGTAACTTTTGTGTTCTTCTAGTAGAGATCTGTACATGGAGGATAGGATCTGTAGATGCACCTGATGGTTTGGACATACAAGTCTTAATGCCACTAAAGGTGCAGTTTCCCACCGCATTAGTGGGATGTAAGTACAGACTGGCCTGGAAGAAGCTGTCTCTCCCTCCCCTGCACTCCTGCCGCTTCCCCCCGTGTCCTGCACAAGTCAGGTCAGATCAGTGAGATTAGTACCATCCCTTCCCCAAATTGAGTTTTGGCAGATAGCCTCATCACCAGATGCCCCCATATGAGAGTGTAAGAGGGAATGTGGAACTGGCTTTTTGGCAACAGCAGCCTGGCTGGATTGAGCGTAATGTGATAGTACAGACAAAGTCACAGATCAGATGTGAAAAGAGGGGCGAGATCTGACTCTGCTCTGTGAAAACCAGCCTTCCCAAGCCCCATTATTGTGAAAAATGGCTGCTCATTTACTTTTAAATGTAAGTGCAGATTGTAGTACAACTATATGAGAGACTTTTACTGCGTTTTCATGTGTGTAATCCAGGGCTTTGACATCTCTTAAAACAGATGAAACTAACAAACCGTACCAACAGCAGATACAAAAAAACTGCTGCTGAGCAAGTGTTGTTTACATGCTCTGATAGTGCAGGGTAGGTTTACCACTGAACCCCCAGCCATCTCGGGGTCAGGAGAGTGCTGTGGCACGTGTGTCTGTATGATGATTTTGCAAGAGCAGACTTCCACAGATAGAGAAGCCTATGTCTTTGTTCCCTATTTTTGTTTCTTCCTTTTCCCTGCCTCACTCTATCCCTTCCTCTTGTTACTCCTCACTTTGTCTCCCTCCTTTTCCCTCCCACTCCAGGCTCCTCCAAGCCCTTCCCTGTCACAGTGTCCAAGGCTAGCATAGGTTCAGAGGGCTTCTGGGCAGTGGAGAACATTACATCTGCAGCAGCAAGTTCTGACTGGCGGCTCATTTACTGGCATAATTTCACATAGGCACACCTGTAGCTGATATCCTCAGTGTCCCAGGAAGGTGCCTGACCATTTGCTTGCAGCAAACAGAGCTCGGAATGGGGTGTACCTTCTGTGGGGCGTGGATTCTGCAGGTGGAAATTCACTAGTGGATTTGTTTTGTGCTCGTGCTTACTCCCACTGATGTACTCCTGGAGAATACAGAGTTGAAATGAAATGCTGTGTTTCTTGTTAGAAGAGGTTTCGTGTGTTCAGCGGCATTGCTCCCAGTCCTTCACTTGACATCTGCTTTATTTCCTGATACACAGGGAGCCCAACCAGCAAACTGACCAGTGTTTGTCAGGCCTCTCATGGAACTGGATCTCCTGTATCAAAGACCCATGGCAGCAGTTTTGTCACCTCAGTTGTCAAGGTAATGTTCTCAGTAGGTGCGTACTTTGCATTTAAAATCCAGCTTCCTATTAAATAGGGCTTTTTAGCATTACAAATTCTGCATTTCAGGCAAGTTCTTTTGGTTGTCATTTCATATGAAGGTTGACTGTGTCTAACAGATGGAGCCATATGAGAACACGGTGGTTATACAAGACGATAGTGTCACTTTGTGCAGCTCTAATTAGACTTGCCTACACCTCTGTTAGAGGCGCTGCTCTTTTGCTTTTCTACAAGGAAATCCATGGAGGGCATAGCTCTCAAAGTGTCTTATCTTTCAAAAAAGCTCTTCTGTAGCTGACTTTGATCTTTCTCACTTTGTTAGTGACAGCATGTGATTAAACCAGAGGTACCTACCTCAAAACCTTCACTCTGTTCATTATTTTTGTACACCAGCTGCTCCTAGCAACCTGAAAATAGCTCATGGAAAATGAACTCAACTAAATGCACTTAGTTTTACAACTGCCTGCACTTAGAAAAATGTTTGTGTAAACAGTGGAGTAACCAAATGTGTAAACAAACAGTGATAAACAGGGTTCGTGCTTCTGATCTGCAAAGCCCAAAAGGTACGGAGCTGAGCTGTCTCATATAAAATCTCTCCCACATCTTGTGCTAGGAAGGATATTTCTGGCAGGCAAGTGGCGTCAGTGAGGCTCTTGCTGAAAGCAGCTGGTGGGTGTGCTGCGGAAAACAGGAGTGTTTCCCTGTCTCTAAGTTACGAGAATATTAATTCTGGATATGGTGCAGGGAGGAAATTTGCCAGTCAGCCTTCAGAGAGCAAATCACTTTACATTTGGAACTGAAACGCTTTCTGTGTCTTTTAGGGAAAAAGTGTTGAAGATTGCTGTCTGAAGCAATTTGCTTGGAGTGGCATTTTAAGTGTCAGGTGTGCAGCTAGCTATTCAGCTTTTAAGAGCCTGTCTGTTCGGATGGATTTCACTTAACTATGTTGAGAACCATTCATTACTCTTTATTTTTTACTGATTTGGGACAGTTCTTTCTGAAAGGTTTTCAATGACTCAAAATAGACACATGTCATTAGTAACAATTGAATTCTATATTTTCAGGGCGAAGTTAAAAACTGAAGATTTTTTTTTTTTTTAAATACTAAAATCATAGCTCTGTAAACAGAAGTGTATTTTGATTGGTTGGTGGAAAAGCTGTAATTCTATGGTTTCTTTAAAGACGAGGGAGTGTCTGGTAGTTCAGTGTGATGATACAGATTGTGTTTAACTCATCACTTTCCATCTCTTCACTATGTGCTAGTTTTCTCTGTATTTTTTTTTAATGACTTAAGGCTGTGTTTCCTCAGCAACTTTAAAATGACTGATATGCAGGCTGCCATTGAGAGGACTGGTTATGCCTCTAGCCTTGTCTTCATACCTCCCCCTATTTGCTACCAGTCGTGCAGCGATGTGGTGAACCTGAGCAAACAAACAATCTGGTTGAAAACAAATCTATTTTCAGCCATATGCGTCAGTACAAGGAAGAGGGCACGAGTATTAGGTTAGAGTCTGATGGCTTGTTTTCTGGTCACGATCTTACCCAAGGATGGGCCAAGTGATTGTGAAACCGTAGCTTTGGAGTTCACGTGGATTATAAAAGAGTACAGTTATTTTACTTAAACAAAAGAGAACCGTAGCAAGCTTTTCAAATGTATTTGACTTCTCTACCAGCTTCAGATCCAGGAATTGCAAGCAGGCGTGGAAATGTTTTTTACTCCATTTAGTTAGGTTGCCTCACTGTTTCTGCCAAATGGTGAGTTCTGCCTAGAAGGACTGTGCGATCAGGTCTTTCTAGTTACAGGAAAAGAAAATTTCATCTGAGAGAATTTCGCATGCAGACTTGAATTGAAATTTTTTTTTTCCTTCCATAACTTGTTTCTTCTTAGGTTGTATTCTCTCTGAGATTGTGTATGGAGTCACAGAACAGTTGAGGTTGGCAGGGACCTCTGGAGATCATCCAGTCTGACTCGCCTGCTCCAAGTAGGGTGAACTAGAGCAGGTTGCTCAGGAATGTGTCCAGTCAGATTTCGAAGGCTGGAGAGTCCACAACCTCTCTGGATAACCTCTTCCGGTGTTTGTTCACTATTAAATTTAAAAAACAAAAACAAAAACAAAAAACCCAAAACAAAACAAAAAAAAACCAACTTATAGTTAAACAGAATTTTGCGTGTTTCAGTTTGTGCCCATTGACTCTTGTCCTTTCATTGGGTATTATTGTGCATTGTCTGGCTCAATCTTCTTTACACTTTCCCATCAGATGTTTATACACACTGATAAAATCCACCCTCGGGCTACTTCAATTTTATGACTCTGAAATGCTTTGTGTAAAAAGCTGGTGGGGGAACATGAGTCGATTTCTTTCACCTGTGTATGATATAGTAAGAAAAGGTTCCTGCTATAACTTTCCAAATAAAACTTGCTTTATAGGTTGTATTAAGTTTGTTACACTCCTTTTACTCTGTGTTGACCAATTTTGGAAATGGCTTATTTGTACAGGTAATTCAGGACTGCCTAGATGGCCCACACTACCCTTCATTAGCAGTCACTTGTTTTCTTTCTGTATTGGAGGTTTCACCGATTTTTGTGCCATGTCTTTCTGTTCACAGCAGGAGGATGCTCTGTTTGCCACCATGCCACCCCTTTGTCCCATTGGGAGTCATTCCAAGGTGCAAAGCCCTAAATCAGTCACTGGAGGACTCGGAGCTTTTACAAAGGTATGCCTCTCGGCTTTTGTGCTGGAACAGGGAGCCCAGTAATGCCATTTCACGCTGTTGTATTGAGGCTGATCTTTTTAAAGCTATTTTGTAGTGGGATACAGTATAAGTAAACTGCAGTAGATCTATCAAGAGCTTCTTAAAAAATGCTAGTGATTTCTGAATGTCAGATGTTGCCACTTGTGAGTACATTTCCTTAAATGTTACCATATAGAATTTAAAGTTGTTTCTGGCAATATTAGGTGATCCAAGTAAAAGGTGGAAGAATGCTTCCTACCAGTTACAGTACGTACCTACAGCAATCTAACGCAAAAAAAACCCCAGCCTTTCTTGAGTCACTGATCTTAGCGATTAGATTTAGGGCCTGTCGCAGAGAAACATAAAACATACACGCAAGAGAACTATGTCAGCTGTAATAATTTACAGTATCTGTAGCTATAATATCAGTTGTAGTTTTGCAGGATAGAAAAAAAACCTGAGGTTTAGAATGTGTTCTGAGCAGGAAGGTGCTTAGAAATTTGAAACCTTGAAGTGTTCTGGCTCCTTTCTGAGATGCAGGGCCTGAAGAAGTCAGGTCTGGCCAAGTCCATTGTTTGTATGACTAGTAGTTGGAATATTACTAGTGATTTCTGAGCACCTCTCAAATCTGGAATGCTTTGTAAATACAGACACCTCCCTCACGTGCTTTGTGTTGGGAGTAGCTCTCGTCTTGGAGCCGAGTTAGAGAGCCCACCTGGAGCTGTGTAAGAACCACCTCTGAGTTTACTGACTGTTGCCTGACCTTTCTTGCAGACAGACTGTTCCAGAAATGATCCCCAGTGATTTAAGGTGTTTGCTGTTCTTATTTATTTTTTTCTTCCTATTTAAAAGGTGATAATAAAGCAGGAACCGGGAGAGCTGCCCCAGCAACCCCAGCTACCAGTGACAGGGACAAGCACGCAGACCTCTGTGCAGCAGTATGTCACTGTGAAAGGGAGCCACATGTTAGCCTTGTCACCGCAGAAGCCGGTTGTGAGCACAGGCGAGGGGACGGTGCAGTCTAAGGTATGAGACACTTGGGCATCTTTGGTGTGGTGTAAGGCGGCTTTCTTGTGGTTTCATTGCAACACCTTGTGCTTCTCTGAACGATGTAGGGTCACTTCTGTCTCAGACACAGGCAACAGCACCGTGGGTAGCTAGTTTCTCCGTGTGCACAGAGAGGCTCAAACCATGCTTACCGATAGTCCCTGAGAAGGGGACTACATGTTTGCATTTTGTTGCGTGCAGGGAACATCTCCCACCTCTCTCTAAGCCATTGCAACAGTGAGGTGGGGGTGGTTTTGAACTGGAGCCTGCCATCCCAGAAGGTTGGCTGTCATCATCAGCTCTCGCTGAAACTTATCCAAGTCTTTCTGTAAGAGGAGGCAAATTCTTTCTTTGGACTGCAGGCCTGCAATGGAAAAGAACAGGACAAATAGGAAGTGGGGTGGAGGCTGAGCCAGAACTAGCATGGAGTGGAAGCAGTCCTACTTGATTGGCAACTCAGGTGTTTTATTGTAGGAGTCTGTGCCAATGCAGCGCTGCTATGACAGGAGTGACGCAGCTTCTGAGAAGGCACGGTAACTGTGCAGTGATGAGATGACGGATGTGTCAGAAATTGTCTCCATTCTTGCCTGTTTCCATTGTGGATAGAGTTAAATCATGTGCCAAGCACAAGAGACTACATAGGGACCTTTCACTTTTGCATAAGTAAATACATATATTTGCATTTGCAACAGTTCGTTGACCTTTTTACTGCCTTATTTGCCTGTTGGAGCAGGTTTGTAAACTCCTGTTTGCCTGCAGTTATTGTCAACATGTAAAATTGAAGCACTTTGTGGATTCTGCTTTGAGGCCATATTTTTCCCAGGGAGTCTGTTCCCACGAATGTGTTGAAACTAAATTTGTGGATCTCTGTACTTTGCCGAGGCAAGCTCTATCTTCAGCTGTAATTAAGCCATTGCTTATATATCAGAAAAAAATGGAAATGCCCTGTAATTTGAATCTACTTAATCTTTTGTGGGTGCTCTGAAATCCTGGTTGTGTTTAATAGTTGATCTTTTTCACTTGGGATTGGCCTCTTGCCAATTTAATTTTGTTTCCAAATGAATAGCTTTTATACGTGACTAGACCTGTATAAAGTGTCCTGAAATGTCTAGAGATGCAGAAAGTGTACCAGCTAGAATTCACATGATTGCTCTTGCCAGCAGCACATCATCCAATATTTATTTATTGCAGGTTGTCGGTGTTCCAGTTGGTTCTGCTTTACAGTCGACAGTGAAACAAGCAGTGGCTATCAGTGGTGGCCAGATACTTGTGGCAAAATCTAGCTCTTCAGTAGCAAAGGCTGTTGGTCCAAAGCAGGTTGTGACTCAAGGTGTAGCCAAAGCCATCGTGAGTGGAGGTGGAGGGACAATTGTTGCTCAGCCTGTGCAGACTATAACAAAGGCGCAAGTCTCTTCCACAGGTGCTCAGAAAACTACATCTCAAGGCTCAGGTAGAGTCATTTTACACCTTGTTAATAGCTCATGATGGGTAGGCGTTGGGACTCTAATAATGTCTTCAACTGCAAAATAACTATGTGTGATTGAAAATCTTCAAAATGAATAGAGGGATCTGTAGCAAAATTCTGACTGACTGAGATTAGTAATAAAGAAAATGTTAATTCATTATCTGTAAGGGGGAAGAGGGAGCACAAGTATTTTAAAACGTGCAGTCTTCTGTGAGCAGGTATCAAACAGGTAGGCTGGGGAATGTGCTAGAGACCTGGTAGACTTTCATGGAGCCAGGTCTCACGGTTTTGCCCAGCATTGTGGTTCTTAGATGGTCCAAGGGCTCCACGTAAATCCAACCAACACGAGCCAAACTGTCTTCATTGCATCTTCACATCTTCCCTCATGCTTACTGTTATGGGAGTGTGGGCAGAAGCACCCTGCCTGCTTCTGCACACAGCTGGCTTCAGCTGAGCACATTAGCTCAGGCTCTGGACTGTTTGAAAGGTGTTGCGTGGCCTCTGGGCTGGAGTAAGCCTGTAGACCCCATGGCTGTGCTGCTTTGGCCTGTAGTCATAAGATGTTGCTGCACACAGAGAGATTTCTTTTTCCAGACCTATTCAAAAAAGTGTCTCTGCATGACTGGTGGGGTTAATCGGTGGTTAGGCCAGCTAAGCATGGATTATCAAAGGCTAGCTGCACATTGCTCCTAGTACCTTCATCGTGTGCAGATTTCAATGCATGCTACCTTATGCAAGCAGTAGTTTTATTTCTTTTTATTCTTTCTTTCTAGTGATGGCCACACTGCAATTACCAGCCACCAACCTGGCAAACTTGGCAAACTTACCACCGGGCACCAAACTGTACCTCACCACCAACAGCAAGAATCCCTCTGGGAAAGGAAAACTGCTTCTGATACCCCAAGGAGCCATACTACGAGCCACAAATAATGCTAGTTAGTCTTGCAGGGAAATCTAATGAGTTAAATAATGTAATCACTGCATAATTAATACATTTAGCATTTTTGCTATAAAGCGTCCTGGTACTGTGGAAGTCAGTGATGGGATAGGGTTTCTTTATTCACACCACCACAGTGTGTGGTGCTTTTTAAGACTGAGATCTCACAAGTGTCTTCTGATGTAGATGAAACTGCTTTTCATGCAATGCTCTCTCTGTCTTTGCAGAAAGCAGATAGTGTAATTTTCCTCAAAAATAGGTGAAGGTTGTCTTTAACTTTTTGTTGTGATCTGTAGGAAGAGACAACTGCATTTTCGTGATGTAGATCTGAGATGGATTTGATTGCAGTTGTGAAAGCTATTAATAAGCAATGGAATGCCACTCTGGAGAAACTAGAAACATAAGAAACTAACTTTGAAAAGGACAAGATACTCTGTCTGGAATGAGAGAAAGAAATAATTTTGAGTTTCGACACAGGGTTTGGCCCCAAGCTGTTGAGATCAGCAGAAACACTTTGTTGTTAATGAGCTTGTGAGTCAAACTTACTGGGAAATACCCGGACAATAACATTGCTAAAATAGTTCCGATGGGCAATACTGTGTTTATAGTGTGCTGTTGCTGTAGGGAAAGAATACTGCCAGTTTTGGACTGTGTAGATGAAGAGGTTTGTCATGAGTCTTCTCCAGAAAGTTCCTTTTGAGGCTGGGGGTTGGGATGGGAGATGGATTGGGTGTAAACATTTTGCTCCCAGTTCTGATACTGGCAGTGTGGAAGAGGTATTACTCAGCTTAATATGGAAGTCTGTAAATACCAGCAACATGGCAATAGAGTACGCGTCACTGAGAAAGTAGATACTCAGTGAAGGCATTTTTGGGCTGCAGAACTTGTGATGGAAGTCCTATTGCTTGAGGTTGAGAGGCAGCTGGGACAGCCTATCCCTGACAAGGAAATAATCTCACAGGCTTCGAGGAAGAGCAAATAGTTGTGATTTTTATGGCAGAGCCATAAGTTTTTTTTACCCTTGTTTCTTAATGACAGATTGCAAATAAGTCGGTGTCCAGGCTGTTCTTTCTGGAGGCAGAGCAGTATCAAAGTGTCACTGCAAATTGTCACTGCTTGGTCTCCATTACCTAATTCTCTGTTAACAAGGTTGCATTGGAACACCCAACAAAAGTAAAATAAAGAAACCAGTGGGATTCAGAATGTTTCTAGGGCTTTTGCTGCAGATTCATAACCTGCAAGAGACTGATGAAGAGACTGTTCATCTGTTGGACAGCATCTTCTTTTGACAGAAAATGCAAAACAGCCTGAAATGAGCTTTGCTTGCCCACCAGTCCTCCTTATTTTCCCCCATAGCCCATTTCATTCATGGCATTTGCTGAGCTATAAGAAAGCACAGCAGCACATCTGAACTGTGCTGTACTGGGTAATAGTATTATTCAGCTGCAAAACGTGGCAGCAAGCATCTTGCAAAGTGTTTTCAATTACTTGTATATACAGGGATGCTTTTGCAGCTGACTGTGTGTGGTTTACCAAAGGGTCAAGCCTTTTCGTCTGGTTACAGGTCTCCAGTCTGGTTCTTCTACGAATAGTGGAGGAGGAGGAGGAACAACAACAACAACCCAAAGCACAAGCAGCAGTAACTTGTCACAGCACCTCACCTATACATCCTACATCCTGAAGCAGACACCCCAGGTTAGTGGTGTGAGCATCTTTAATGCAGCAGATCGACGTTTCGGGCTGCAGCAGTAATACGTGGATGTCCTGTGGTTCTGCAGTACACGGAACATTCTTGGACTGTGGGATCTAGAGCCTCTCTAACAACCCTTGCCTCTCTCTCCTCTGCCAGGCACCTGCTTTACCACTTGCTTTACATCTCTGCCCCTCACCATCCCTTGCAGGGTGGTACCCTCGTGGCCTCTTGTGTGGTGAGAAAGCAGCACTGAGTAAGACCAGGGCAAGCAGTGAGTGGAGAAGAGACAATGTCTCCAAAGGGTCTCTGAAACAAGATAGGTGATATGACAGAGATGAAGAGTTATCTTACACAGTAGGATGTGTAAGAGTTGGAGGAAAGCAGTAGAGATGGGAGAATAAAGGAAGAGTGGAGTAACAAGAACCTTATGATGTTCAACAAAGACAAATGTAAGGTCTTGTACCTGGGAAAACAGTCCAGGAGTGAAGCACAGGCTGGGATCTACCCAGCTGGCAAGCAGCTCTGTGGAAAGGGGCCTGGGAGTCCTGGTGGACAAGCAGCTCAATATGAGTAAACAGTGTGCTGCCGTGGCAAAACAAGCCAGCAGGGTGCTGGGTATTCCCCAACATTGGACATAAAAGATTCAGGTGGACAGGGTGCTAGGCCATCTTGCCTAGATGATGCTTTTGCCAAGAAAGGTTGGACCAGATGATCCTTGAGGTACCTTCCAACCTGGTATTCTGTCATTATTGGAGAGAAACAGCAAGGCTGAGTAAGGAAGAAAAATGAGAAAACTGAAGATTATGTGAAGGGGTCCGTGTGTGGTAGTGGGTGAGTGAAGCCTCTGAAGGGTAGCAGCTGAACCCTGATGAGACGCTGGAAGGGTGGCAAAGTCTCAGGTGGTAGGTTATCAGAGTGCACACCTCCGGTTGTTGCTGTGATTTCTGTATGCTGAGGTCTGAATATATAGCCTTTGGGGCAGAGTACATGCATTTTGAAGTGAGAAGGTGACAGAATATCTTGATTTCTCTCTCTTTTTTTTTTTTTTTTTTTTTTTCCTAGCCCAGCAGTAGCCTCTCTGATTTTGCACACTAAGCAGCATTTGTCACAAAGAATAAACTAAGGAGCATAAAATGCGTTAAATTTTAGTGGATGCCTCTGACAAGACAGGAAAACAGCTGTGGCTTTTTCACCCCTTCCCTTGCATCAGAAAGTGGTGTTCTGCACCAAGAAGAGAAGGCTGTGTCCAGCTCTTAGTACAGAAGCACTGTAATTAGCAGTGCCATCTTTTAGAAGATGAAATGTTGTTTTTGCATTATAGCTACAGCCTTGTATCCTGTATTGACACTCCTAGATTTCTGATGACTTTTAACTGTGTTTCAAAGTGCTAACCTCCCTAACTTATTTCTGGAGCAGGGTACCTTTCTGGTTGGCCAGCCTTCTCCTCAGAGTTCTGGGAAGCAGCTGACTCCAACTTCAGTTGTTCAGGGCAGTGTAGGAGTTGGAGCATCTTCCACACAAGGACAAGCACTAAAAGTGATAACTGGACAGAAAACAGCTCTATTTACACAGGTAATGTGCAAACGATGTGTTTCTGTCTTGCCAGTCAGCATTTTGTCAGATAAAGTATAGGATCCACAGTCACATATTATGAAAGCTTTTCCGTCTGGAGTTGTTTTGGGTTTTTTGGGGGTTTTTTTTGTACAGTTATGATGTTGGCTGTACTATAAGGAAAGCACATGAAGGCTTACTTTCATATGCAGATACTGGACCACAGTTTTCCAGCTTTATTTCTGTTTTCAAAGTGTGTAAGCTTGGGTTGCTAGTTTGTAAACATGCTCTGGGATTTCTTAGTGAAATGGGATTAGAGAAGTGAATACAGTCAGGTGAAAAATGTGCTTAAATATTTGAAACTTACCTGCTAAAGCTCTTAAAAAAATTCCGATTTTGTTATCCCTCAAAGGTCCTTCTTTTCAAAACAACCAAGTGGTCCCTATGGAATTCAAACTCCCCGAGAGTACTTGGTCATCGAAAATTCAAGATTGATAGGCATGTTTTTGCAAAGTCAACAGTTTGATAAAGTGTATTTCTGAGGTGATCATTTTGTTCTAGCTATTGTTGCCACAATTTGCCTTTTTCAAAAGTTCTTTGAAAATATTTTTCAGTGATATAAAAAGCATTTGTCTTGTTTGTTTTGTTGTTGTTGTGTTGGATTATTTTTTTTTAAGCAATTTAAAAAAAAATCCAAACAAAACCACCTTTTTCCTTATGCTGAACTCTTTTGAAAGGCTGCACCCAGTGGACAGACATCACTGATGAAAATATCAGATGGGTCTATAAAATCAGTGCCTGCCTCGTCCCAGCTCTCCAAACCTGGCACCACTGTGCTGAGGGTATCAGGAGGTGTTATCACCACGGCTGCTGCTCCTGCCATGGCCCTTCCCACAAACGGGGTGGCCCAGGTGAGAAACGTCTTTGCCAATATTCTGTAATATAGCTTTTGCACTTTATTGGTTTTTTTCCCCTGTTGGTATTCTTCTTTTCAGTCAGCTTTGTTGGTGGGTCTGCTCTTATTTGTGTTCCAGCGCAGTGCATACTACTCTTTTTCTGTTGTCTTGTTTGCTGTTTGGCACAAAGTAATATCTGTGGAGAAACAAGGGGAGAAGAGAAACTAAAACTTGGATTTTCTTGCTTTTAATGTTGTTAAAATTCAGTTAGGCAGGAAAGGCTTTATCTGAAACAGTTTTTGCAATCGTACAGATCAGATTTTTGGGCTACACAGCCTTGAAGCACCAAATCTGTCGCTCCTCTCCACCCCGGGGAAGTCAGAACAGCGCAACCATGGAACGAGGTGCTTCGGCATAGAGTGAGGTTGGAAGGAAAACATTTGAGTTCCTAAAGTGAATGCTCTTGTACGTGGATGCAGCCATGTATGCAATTGATGCAGGTTTTGAACCTGGAGTGGACTTGGAGTTCACAGAGTGGGGAAGAGGCAGCAAAAAGGACAGTGTGTAGTTCACTGGGAGGGTTCCCCCAGCCTCGCTGCTTTTGCCTGTGGAGAGGCAAAGATTAAACAAGCAGAGAGTTGGTGCTGCGTTGCCCTCAGAGGACTGAACGCTAGCATATGCAGCATGTATAGGTGAAGGTGCTAAAATTTGTGTTTAATGCTACTCACTGTTTTTACAGCTCTCAGTGAAACTGCAGAGATAGACATTTTCCATCCAGCCTCTTTATCCCAAACTTTTTTCCAATTTCTCTGCTGATAACCTCTGGACTTCCAAGCAGCAGGGAAACACAAAACATTCCTGGGTCAAATTTCTCATCTGGAGGCCTAGCTGCTTGCTGAAGTTAAGGGACTTGTGTCCAGATACTATCAAAGCAGTTGTGGTAGCAGTTCCTGTGTGCAGTTTCACTTTGAAACAGCCTCCATTCTATATGTACCGTCACTGTATATGGGGTTCTGGATATGTGCTTGAGAACCTCTTGTTTCTTAATGATAGTCAAATAGACGTTTGGGTTTGCTACTTCTAGATACTCCCTCGTTGTGCTTATTATTGAATCATTTATGACATGAAAAGGAGTTTGTTATCCCTTTCTGCCTCTTTTATGCAGCAAATAGATAGCACAGGTTCCAGCTCATCATCTTCTGGAGCTCCTACAGCAAAGACATCTGGACAACAACACCAAATCTGTATAAGCCAGAGCCAATCTACTTCATCAGTCGTGAATAAGACTACTACTTCTACTGTTGTAAGTGTTGCTTCTCTGATGACTACACCAACGCCTGTGACTGGAAAAGCTGCAGTATCAGGTATTAAACTCCCTTCGTGCCTTTCCTATAGCAAGTTAGAATCCAGGTGTGCGTTCTTTGGATGTCTTCACTGTAAATGGAAGAACTTAGTCACCTGCGTTTGTGAATGTGTAAAAGTAAAATCACGCTTTCTAAAGCATACCTTATTAGCATAACTTTTGGCTTAGCCAAAGAGATGTGTAAATAATTTGGCATCCTATCATGAGTGCATTGACTGTATCTGTTACAAATAGCAGTGTGCGTTGCCCATTGGTATTGGAGAGGGATTTTAGTTTTCATGCCAGGTTCTCATTAGAAAATGCATTCTGCCTTTTGAAGAGCACTGTGTGCCACTGAATGCTGAAACTATCAAGGTATCAGCGATACTAAAGACTTCATTAGTTTGTGAAAGTGAAACTCTGCTGAAGTTGGAGAAACTGCATGAGCAGAATTTGGCTTTGAGGCTTTGCATCTGCTCTGTTTGGCTTGGAAAGGAGAGAGATGTTGATTAGGGGGAACGGAAGGCTTTGAAGTCAAAATCCATTAAGTACAGTGGTGTAGATTGGATCTGGAATGCTCGAAGTTACTGAAGAAATAATAAAGGTGGGCTGCCCTTATGTAGAGGGGAGTTTTCCTTATTTAGTTTTATTGTCCTCCAGTATCTTTTGTATCATGGAGACCAAATATGGCAGGTTTAATTTGAATATTATGGGTTAAAATTAGAAATTTTCATTTTGACTCCTCATTTACCTGCTGTCATGTTCTGTTCATTTGAAGTGACTTCTTACTAAGTGGAAACAGAGTGCAAATACAGAAAAGAGAAAGTAAGTGACACTAAGCGCATCTGACAGTGTCTTTTTAAAGCAGATCTTGTTTCCTACATGCAGTCTTCCAAATTCCTCCTTTTTTCATCACCTTGTTTCACTGAGCTTGAAAGTAAATAACAGAGTTTAAGACTGCCACAATTCTGCAATAAGCAGTTGAGTATTTTCCTCTTTGCCTAGAAAGCAGCAAGGTTTATTTGGTAGGAAATAAAACATTCTAAATAATACTCAGATTAAGACTGCCATTTAGGTATGAGAATATCATCTAGATTTTAAATTTTATTTTTTTTAGCCTGACGCACTGACTTCATCATGAATCCCAAAAGAAGCAGTTATTTTGATGTTTAAAAAAAACCCACCACAAAACAAACCAACCAAAACAGTTAAAATTCTGGAGTTTCATACTTTTAAAGGCAACTTTTCAAAAAGAATCTCAAAATTTCCCATTGTTTTGCAATGAACAGTGTCTCCCCACTCATCAGGCTTAACAGGGTTAGTTGAAAATGTCCCTTTCTACTCTCCTTGTTGTTTGGGTCCCTCAGCTGTGCTCTCCTGACACATCTGTGCATCACACACTTGGGGCATCCCCCAAGGCACACTTTTAAACGATGCAGTTTCTCAAAGCATGGTAAACTGTTCTGGGAAGAGACTTGCAAAGCCACGAGCATTTAATTGCTTGCGGGAGACTGGCTCTATGCCAAAAGAGACCTTTGGTGCACCATTTAACATCCCCAGAAGAACTGTTGGGGGGTCCATGTATCAAAGGGAGCCAGCCACCACCGCGGGAGTTGGCCATCCTGGGGCTGTGTGTTTGAGAAAGCTGGAGGTGGAAGAAAAGGTTTTGCCAAGATGTTGAGCAGTCAGATTTTTAATTCTAAAAAGATGGGCTTTTATTTAAATGAGTCTTAAACAGACTAAAATGTTTAAAAAATGAATTGGTGATGCTAGGTTAGCCTTCTTGCCTGGTGGTGAAAGCCTAACTGACCAATACTATGCATCTTCCAAACCAAGAGATATCTTCACCAGTCCTTGCATGTCTAGTACTTGGAAGGTAGTTATGTTTTCACACAAGAATAATAGACAAAAATGGAAACTTTATCTTGATACAAATCGTGAGTATAAAATTACCGTCATGAAACTAAGGCGTACTGTTAGCAATGTTCTAAAGTAGAAGCCTAATAAATTTCCACAATCTGAATAAAAGCTAGCTATAGATTGAAAACAATTATATTGGAAATAGCCCGTTTAGCAGTAGAAAGGGCAGACACAGGCCCAGCTCACAGTGTTAGAGCGCTGGCTGTGGTGGCTGGAGGTGTCATGGAGAGGTGATGAGTGCTCCTCACCCATGGCACTGTGGTGCAGCTTGTTTCCACCCAAGTCACTTGGTGCTGCCACTGACAATGCTGTTAATACCTGAATGTCCTGCTTGTTCTTTTAGCCATGACTAAAATCAGTGATTTCATTCAGTCCCCACTTTAATATGCTTCCTAGCTTGAGTAGCCATCCTTACGGATATATCCAGTGCATATTACAGAAAGACACAGGACACTCAGTTCAGGTATGTCTTTCACCAGACTCGCTGTGCAGCCGTGGGCTCGTCAGGTAGTTAAAACATGGCTGATTGTGCTCTGCTGACTGCAGTGGATGCTGCGAAGCTGAATTGCAGAGGTGTGTGCGGCACTTGGGTGCCTCAGTGAGAGTGGCTGTGTAAGTACAACAGAGCTGTTGGTCACTGGCTTACCAGACCCTTGAGCACAAGGTCTTGTTCTGACCTGAGCGTTTTACTCTGTGCTGAGCCTGCTTCAGCTGAAAGGTTTGCGTTAGATCAACTTTTACTTAAGGTTACTTATGTAATTAGGAAACCTGCCTCACAGATACCAGAGTGCTGCACAGCATGTAATACTGCACACACTGTGGTGCAGCACCCCAATATTTTTAGCAATCATTTGTGTCAGTAGAAACTTCTCCGACGGTTCACTGCACTGTGGCTTGTTAAGAGGGTGGCAGTGCTAGCTTACATGCCATCCCGGTTCAGGCAGAAAGGGAGAGAAGTAGCTGGAGATAAACAAAATGGTGTGTTTTATTTAACATTTTGTCTTCCGTTCTTCTTGCAGGGTTGCTAAAAATCCACTCAAATCAGTCTAGTCCACAGCAGGCTGTTCTGACAGTTCCCAGCCAGCTTAAACAGCTCGGTGTAAACACAGCTTCTGGAGGTGTTCAGACAATACTCATGCCTATGAACAAAGGTAAAGGGCAGAGGAGGATGACAGATGGTGTTTGAAATCCCCTTTGGCACAGGGTAGCTCTTGGTCCACTGTTGGCATACATGGTCCAAAGTTAGAGATAGAAGAAAATGTAGCAAGGAAATTCATCCCTAAACTTTGTGCTGCAAACACTGTGTTGCTTCTGAACATGGTTATTCTTCAAAATGTGTGAAGTTTGATTAACTTTTTCTTTTTCTTTGTTGTTTGTTTTGTTTTGTTTTTTGCTCTTCCTCTCCAGTGATACAGTCGCTTTCTACCAGCAAAGTTTCAGCTGTTACAGCTGTCACAGCAGCAAGTACGGTTGTTCCTAGTCCCTCTGCAGCATCCATCACTAAAGGTAACAAGGAATTTCTCAATAAGATTATTAGTAGAAGTAAGCTGGTGCTGCTTTGTGCGAGTGGCCTGACTATGACAGTAGACCCTGTGACTATGGGTTCCTTTATTTCCATTGTTAGTAGGGTTTAAATCAAGTAAAAATGGCGTCTGGGGACTAGGAAATCAACAGTGACTTCCCCGTCAACAAATCCCAAAGCATAGGCAAGCACAGAGAGAAGTGAGGATGTTGTAGAAAGCTACCATGAGGACCCTAAATGTTTATTTCAATCCATCATTGCAGAAATGCATAGAGCAGTGTGTATTTAATCACAGTAACTGCTGTACTCAGAAGAGTGACTATGGTGAAATGTACTGGAGAATGCTTTCCAGCAGTACTAGATGTAGACAGCACGTGTGCGTACACACACACACAGAGGGGAAAGATGTACGTACAATACTTCCCCGAAGAATGCACGGGCCGGAGCTGAGATACTCAAGTCCAGCTCTTGCAGAACTGTCATACATCTCTCCCATCCCAGACGAATGACCAGACTGCCTGGCTCTTCTGGGTTGGGAACATCTCTCTCTCTCCCTGCTCCTGTCTCACCAGAGTTCTGACATAGATGTGAGAAGGTTCACTGATGTCAAAATCAGTGTTGTCTTCAAAAAAAAGTTCTCACTTCGAAATGTCACTTCTTGCTAAAACTGTAAGTAGTTTTCTCTTTGTTTACAAAAAGGCCATTGTACATTTGCAGGCAGGTCGATTTAGATCAGGCAGTAATACGCAGCAAAACATCAGCAATTGATTATGCAAATGCAAATTTTCTAAAAAGGATGAGATGCGAGCATGTTGAGATTGAGGGACGGGGGTGACATGTTCTGGTGGCTTGCTTTCAGCAGAATTGAAGGCCAGATTTGTTCATACTTAACAATCAGAATGCAGACAACAAATGCAGTGATGTTATGCAAGACCCTTAGTCTTACTGGAGTCTCGCAAGACATTCTTTAGCAAGCTGACTGGTACTTTTTGTCTCTTAAAATGTGTTCTGTTTCTTTGAAGTTAAGATGGAGCCTGATTCAACAGGACAAAACTGCAGTTCTGTGGGTACCCAAGAAGGCCAAGCAGCAGTAAAAACAGAAGAGAGCTCTGAACTTGGAAATTACGTCATCAAGTAATTGTTCATTTCTCTATAAGGATTTCTGATCTTTGGAATAGCAGGGGAAAGGAGTTGATTCTAGGGATGTGTGCAGTAGTGTTAAGTTTGACCTAGAAATACATTATAAAATCTTCTGTCCCAAGCGCTGCTGTATCAGTACTAATCCTGTTGCCTGGCATTTGTTTCAGACAGTGTTGCAATATTTTCTTTGTAAATGGATTTGTATGCAGCGCTTATGAAAGGGGACAAAATTATTTGAAGATTTGCAGTTGTTTTGGGGTTTGCTAAAATCTCAAGCTGTTAAAACCTCTTTATCATCCACTGCTTGTATAATTCCCATTGCCACTGTCTGTCCTTACTAAAGTCAGACTGCCCAGTGAAATGCAGGTCAAAAAAAGGGCACCTGAAATAAGTGGAACTGTCTCTCTTCTTGCCTCTCTAGTCTTGTAAGGCACATCTATTTCTGTTATTACTTAGTATGAGGGCTGTGTTGGTTCAGAATTGAAATTTAATAATAAAGATTCCTGGACTATTTTTTCACTGGATGCTGTGAAACCCAATGCTTTGTTTGTGATGCTCTTGCAAGTACGTGTTAGTGTTGTTTTTTTTTCACAGAACTCACTTTGCAGAATTTTCTCTGCATATTTCTTATAATGTGTAGGATGTTTCTTCTGCTCTTGATTTCTCCAGTGGCTGACTTTCCTGCCTTCATGTTTTGAAAAGTTTTGTTATTCCGACATATTGCTGCAGACGTTATCCTGATGGAGAGTACGTGTAGGAGACAGGAATAAATCTTAAGTCACTACACACTGGAAATTATCTTAGTTATAAAATAACTAATGGAAAATACAGTTTTTGCCAGTTAAATACAGTATGGCTGGTTAAGTAAAATTTACCTGAAGTCCTGTAAGTACAAAGCTTCCCATGCAGTATCCCATGTTCCTACTGGGCCAGCCTGCACTAATGGGTGCATCTTATCCCTCAAAGTAGGGTTGCAGATTGTGAGATGATGCAGAGATTTCTTCCGAGCCTGCCCAGAAAAGCTTGTCTTCGGTTTCTATATCATGACAAATGCAGCTTCAGATGTGGACGCTTTGGCAAGTGGAAGGGCTGTTTGAAATACCTTCTCCAGATTGGAGCATAAGAGATTATCCTCATACCAGTATTGCTATAATGCCTTGGGGCTAGGGACTTTAAACCATGCAGGGATTTTAAAACCTTTTACATCTGATTCATTGCTGCCAACAATATTCTTCATTGTGATTCTTTTTATCCCTTGCAGCATAGAATATTTGGAGAACATCCAGCAGCTTTTAACAGCAATAGTGAAGAAGGTTCCATTAATTGCTGAAAAAAGTAAGCAGTAAATGAAAAGGCTTTGCTTTCTATTTTCAGTGTATCAACAGAATGCCTTGCATACTCTGTAGCCACAAAAATTATTAAAAGACAGAATGAAATGAAGCCATTCTCCTAGAGAGCTTACTCCAGGGGTTATTCTAAAGATGCTTAGAATCAGGTTCTTCCAACAAAGCCAAGTATGTTGTCAGCAGTTACTAACTTTCACTTGTTTTTTTGCTTAGAAATAGATTGTATTTCCTCACATAATGGCTGCAAGTAGGTCTTCTTTTCCCTGGTTTGTCCTTCATAGGTGTGCTTTTTTGTTGGGTATGTTTTGGGTTTTTTTAATTTAATTCCAGGGTTTCAGAAATGCTGGCAAATGTGCTAACATAGCTCAGCATGGTAATGTGTGTTGTTGGGGTTTTTGCATTTTTATTTAAACAAAAGGTGGTAGATTGCAGAGAAACATTTTAATCTTTTATGGTACTTTATAATTGCATACTTCTTACTCACGTACATAGCTGAAAATGTATCGCCTTTGATAACTAATGCACTTTGAACAAGTGGTCCTGGAGACTGAGTAGGGCAGACCCTCTCAAGATAAGCACAGTGAGCAAAGTAGGAGTGGGTGGCACGGCACAGTAAAGCTTTCATTACATACAGCTCTCCGGCCTACAGTAGCATTCATGAATCCATTGCTTAGGATTCATATCCCCTCCTCGTGTTTTTGCCAGGAAACCTTTTCACTGCTTCACTTCTATATTGCAATTTGTTGGCCAAAAC
>VXBL01000738.1:2178409-2200403 GCA_013400195.1 Aramus guarauna | reverse complement strand
TTTTTTTTTTTTTTTCCCCCCCCTTGTTAGTAAATTTATTGACTTGCTGCTTTATGGACACGTGTCTTTTTATGTATTATAATAGCATCTCTGATGCATTCCCTGCAGGACTCCAAGAGAGATCACAGTGATGAATATTCACAAAGCCATCTGTAATATTCCCTTTCTTGACTTCCTCACAAACAAACATATGAAGATACTAAATGAGGAACAATGAAATAGAGCAGAGAAGATGCTACAGGAAAGGTGGATTTATGACTGAAGTTGAGTTGACAAATCCAGTATTTCTGTAGGACACTTATTATATACATTTATAACATTGGGCTACTAGATTGTTACCTCCGATTAAAGATGCACCTTAATGCAACAAAACGATGCTCTGTTCCAAATCAAATTGTTAAATGTCAGTGTTTACTTGGTAAGTGTATGTTCAGTGGCTGAACAAACATTGTCAGTTTGCGTCGAGTTGCTAGCTGTGGGAGACCCCACAGGCCTGGTCCCTCTGAGACAGCTGTATTGATGACATTGAACATTTTTTTAAGAAAAGAAATTATGCTTTGTGATGCAGTCTACATACAAGTTGATTTCCCCATGCAGTGGGCAGAACAGTTGCTTTGTCACTCTGAATATGAGAAAAATCAAAGACAGCTCTTAAAGGTGGGTCTTTTGAGTAGATGAGTGGATTGGTTGGTTAGCTTTGGGTGTGAGGAAGCAGAAGGCTGATGGCTGCAACAAATTCTGCCAGTCCAGATTGAGTATATGTGGCTGAGAACGCAGCTGGGTAGGCTCATCGTTAGCTTATTCAGCTAAGTGTCACCTAACCACATTCTTTGCCTCTCTAGGGGAGGTGTCCGACGTCACCTTTCCTAGTCACCTCAAAGGGTAGACTGGCACATGCTCATCAAGATGAACAAACCGTGGTCAGGCTTGGTAAGATTTGACTGACCACTTGTCCTGCATTCAGTGTGTATGGGCTTGGACTGGCTGAAACCCTTTGCTTGCCCAGCGAGTGCCTCCCCAGGCTGCCAGAAGGTCTGGAATGTGTTGGCGGGCAGGTGACCGGCTGTCTTGTACAAATCTTAATGTTTTGACAGCATTCACTAATGATCATCGGCTTAGATTGTGAAGTGCTGTGGGAGCAGCACCACTGTGGCTTAAATTCTGCTCGACACAGAGATCGTAGGATCAAAAAATCAGAGATTTGCTGCTTTTGGGGAGCTCTTCTGATGTCTTGACTGCAGGAAGAAGTTCTGCTACTAACCCCAGCACTTACCTGTCTCAGGAACATCACTGGTGTAGGAGACAGGTCTGCAGCCTGGCTATCAACACCTCGCTGAAGAAGGCTTTGCTGACAGCATCCACCACTCCTTTGTCCTGCCCCATGGGTGCTTGCTAGTAGTGTGAATAAGCCATTGTAAAGTTGGTGGGACTCTTGTTGGACTGTCATGCTTTCAGGGTGCTTGTTTTGTGAGGCAGTGCTGTCATGTGGGTGGTGCATGAGTCAAACAGCCAGAACCTCCAATGCGCTGATCTCTGCTGGGTCTCTGATCTGCTGCATGGCCTTTGATTTAATCACTCTGTGCCTCAGTTTCCCCATCTCTGAGCATGGGGAGCAGGATACCTACCTCACAGGGGTGTACTGAGGCCTTGCTCTTGTTGGTGCCGTGCTTTGACAATACAAAGCCTTTTATAAACATTACAACTACAGTTATCTTTCCTGGCCTGGGGTAAGAACAGAAATCTTCAAAATGTTATCTTTTGGTGCTTTTTTTTGGGCTAGAAGACAGGTGATGGTAACTCCAGTAGTGTACAGGAACTGTGGAAGATGGTTCAGTTAGAGGGTGGCTTCAGGCTTCCAAGGAGGGTAGCCTGGGTTTGATGCAGTTCTTAAACTGAAGAAGGTACTGTGTACCTCAGATGGGATGCTGCCTGTCTTCTCCACCTTAAATAAAGCTAGGCTCTGCAGATAAGTCCCCCTCAGTTCATCAGAGCTAACAGGGAGTTACAGCTCGCTTGAATAGGAGTGGCAGAACCTGGCCCTTGAACCTAGGAAAGGGGACCAATGGATGAAATCCAAACAGTGTTCAGAGAAGGACTTAAATGCCCCCGAGAGAGGGCGTTTCAGATGCTCTGGATTCAAAAGATAATCCTGGCTCATTCGGGTGAGCTGAGCGCAGGATTGCCTGCGCAAGTAAGGTGCACAGCTTAGCCCTGATACTGGTTTTTCAGCTAGGGTCAGTGTGGAGGAGTCGAGCAGTGGTGATGATGTGTGAGCTCAGTGTTGAGAGTCGGGAGGAATCCAGGTAGCTGGGGAACTGCAGGCCCCACACTTTGTAGGCTGTGGTGAACTCGGAGTCCATACTGCTTTCGGGCACACCTGTACACAGCTTTTACAAAAGAGAAGGGCATTTTCAAGATACCTGTTCACTGTCGCTGTGACGGCCTGCAGGTTGTGTGGGAACAACCCTTTGGGCAAACTCAGTCGTGCTGTGGTCTTCTGCAATGACACATGCGTTTCCAGCCCCCGTCTTGTGGGCTTAATTCCTGGGATTTTGAGATGCCCAGAGCAGCTCTTGAGGATGCAGGAGCTCGTCTTTGGGCATCTGTTTGCAAATTGTGGCTTTCTTGCCTGTGTCCTGCTTTTCTGTGAGGAATGGAGTTTGAGAATGAGTCCTGAACCTGGCCCTGAAGCAGGCAGGTAAACGCTCCTTGTTCTGAATGGGGTTCTTGCAGCAGAGATCTGTTGCTACATTTCTAAGCAACCACAGGTTATTCTCCTAGGAGATGCTATATTAATAATACATAAAGTTCGCTGAAGAAAAAAAAAAATCTGTTAAAAGCAGATAGAAAGTAACACATTTGTTTAGCCCTTCAGATACAGGAAACGTTCGCAACGAGTTCTTTGAATTTTGAAAAGTGGTGGGAGAAAAATTTCTTGGTGAGAAATTCCTGTGAGAATTGCTTGGAGATGAGGTCGAGGTTGTGAAATTTCACGCATCCGTTCAGGTGTGTGTGGAATGTACAGATGATACGGTGCGTTGAAATGTTACGGTATATTTCTCTGGCTTTCTAAAGAGTCTTGATACGAGTTAAAGCTCTCTTTACAAATATTGCCCCGCTTTGTAATGCTGAGTGTTTAAATCCTTCATGTTATCTGTATTATACTGTATAATTGTGTAAGATACGTATGTTTACAATAAATTCTTTTATTAGCTGTGATAGGATTGTCTTGACTGTCACCTGTCACTCGAAGTTTCTCCAAATACACAGATTTTTGTGTGCTTTGTGTATGCAGAATATTTTAGTTAGTTCTGGACAAAAAGATGATTGTTCTTGAATTGATCTGAAGGAAGAGGGTTGGTTGGGGTTTTTTTCCCTTTTCTAGTTATTTTGAAAACCCTCTTGGTTACAGAGGTTGGGGAAAGGGGAAGCCAGGAGCTCAGCACGCTTAGCTCCTCCAACTTCTCATCCTCCAGAGCAGCCGGTTTAAATGGCAAGTAATGGGTTTGTGTGGAAGATTGAGAAGCATGGTGGGTTGACGTTGGCCGGCTGTGAGGCGCCCACCCAGCTGCTCTCTCACTCCCCTTGAATGGCACAGAGGGAGAAAACAGCATGAAAGCTTGTGGGTCAAGCTAAAAACAGGGACATCACATACCAATTGCCATCATATGCAAAACAGACTCAACTTGGGGAAAATTAGTTGAACTTACTGCCAATTAGAATAGAGTTGGGTAGTGAGAAATAAATCATAGAACCACAGAATGGTTTGGGTTGGAAGGGACCTCAAAGCCCATCCAGTTCCAACCCCCTGCTCATGGGCAGAGACACCCTCCACTAGACCAAGTTGCTCAAAGTCCCATCCAACCTGGCCTTGAACACTTCCAGGGACAAGACAAAAAAAATAAACCACCTTTACCCCCACCCCCCCTTTTTTCCTAAGGCTCGACTTCACTCCTTCATTCCTGACCCCACCTCCTCAGAGACCCCACATTCCCACTTGCCACCCCCTGGGCACAGGCACCTGATATAAAAAGTAATGGAAAAAAGGAGAAGCTAACTTCTCTGTTTTTCCCAGGCTGTGGGGAGGAATCGTAGGTGCCTGTGAGCAGACTTAATGTTCCGTTGTCTTGCAAAATACTGCAAAACTCGTTCTCGTTTGTACTAAATCCCGTAAAAGTGCCTCCTAAATGAGCGCGCGCTGCAATGGCTTTAGGCTGCCATAGCCAAATGACGATGACACAGCCAAGGAAGGCTGACTGGGTCCTTGACACTAACCACGATGCCTCCTCTCCTGGCTGCCACGGCCCTGCCCTCGCGTTCACCAACGCGTGCCTCGAAGGCACCGGTCCATCTGCTTTAGAAATGAGGCTGCACCCAGAGCTGGTGCAGGAGCCAGTGGTGTGTCTGGGTCCCAGGGCGCAGTCTTGGTGACACCAACGCCTGTGCCACCAGGACCAAGGGACCGTCCATCCCTTCTGTGCTGTCTCTGCCCTGAAAGCAAACGCAGCCTCTCTGGGCTACGTGGCACCAACATCCACATGTGGTAAAACAGGTTGGTCCTCAGGATCCTGCGTTACTGCAGTGGCCGAGATAGAGAAAACTGGTATGAATCAGGCAGAGATGATAGGTGTGCGTCTGATTGTTCACCCTCCAAGAAATTAGTGAAATGCAAAGAGAAATGTGCAGTTATGAAAGTAGGTAAATCATTGATGTGCTGCTTGTGAAATTTTCAAGTTCAGGTAATGGGAACTGCCCCAAGTAATGGAGTGTTTCCCATGCCAGAGCTTCACCTGAGCACGTGGAAGTGCAGGTGTTCACAGCTTCCCGGCGTAGCGGATGCTGCTGGCACGAAACACTCTCAGCATCCCAACAGGCCAGGTGTCAGCAAGATGGAACGAAACAAGTGTTCAATGTCATCCTACAGGTAGTAAATTATAAAGCTTCAGGCATAAAACCTTCCTTTTAAAGGACATCTTTTCATGTGTCAAGTAACCCTTGTTTGCAGTGTGATTCACAGTTGGAAAGCCTTCCTGGACTGGGATGTGAACCCAGAGCAATTGGGAAGACAAATACTAACGTGAGAGCCGCACCGGAAGCAGCCCTGGCGTCGTGACTCCCTGGAGCCTGCCAAACCTGTGTAGATTTGCCCTCTTCAGAGGAACTTGGTGTGATACCTTTCAGTTTGGCTGAGGCAGGCGCTTTCTGTACAAAATCAGATGTTTTGCTGACAGCAGCAGCCAGTTGCATCGCCCTGTCCCTTGCAGTGGTAAGTACCTGCTTGGTTTTCCTTCCGTTCCTCCTCCCTGTAGTAGGAGCCAGGCAACAGCTCATGAGCCTTTGGCTTTCTCCTGGAAGTCTTCTGAGGCATAGCTAGAAGAGCTGGCGTTGCACTATCTGGGGAAGCTGGCTGTACCTTCGGCAACTTTACTCACTAAAACGTTCTTGGAAGCAACCGTAAAGCGATGGTCTCTGTTAAAATTCAAAGCTAGCACCGTTTCCCTGCGATGCGTGTGAGATGGCAGGGTGAAACTGCGGTGAAACGCAAGTCGTGTGCCCTGTTCTGTTAACAGGGCACGCTGGGCGCCGCTGAAGGGGGGTGTTGAGAGCACGGCACCTGCATCAGAGTAGATCTAGCCTCTGCCTATCCGACAGCAAATGCAGCAGGTTGCTATCGGTGGGTCATCCCCTTTTCCCCCTCTGTTGATGGACTGCTTGCTGAATAGTTTGCTTTCCCTCTGAAAATGTCTGGGGAAAATCCCGTAAGTGATTACGAATTCTGCAGAGCAGCAGCTTTCCTTTGGAAGGCAGTTGTGCTTTCAAACCAGGGGTCGGGCCACAGCTTGAAATGTGCCGGGGGGGGGGCACATCCTTGCTGGGGGTCTGTGCCTGCGGATGAGCTTGAGGAGGCAGGAACTGACTGCATGTGCAGCTGTGCCCGAGAAACGCAGGGACAGATTGTCCTGCGAGGTTGAATACCCAAAGGTTATGTTTTACAGCAACAAAAATTGGGAAAGAACCAATAGCCAAAATACATTTTAATTTATTAAATTAAATCTAGTCCCTTTGATAAAATACAAGCTTATTATATTACCAGTTTGTTTAGAACTGGGCTGACTTTTTTTAAGAAATACAGTGAATTAAGAAGAGAGACTGAATAGACAATTTATCTTCTTTCTTTTTTTTTTTTTTTTTGCTCTTAATAAAGTCCAGGATTGAAATGAACTTAAATTGTTTGAACAAAACTGTTAAAAACATTACAAAGAGATTAAACAAGCAGATTGAATTCTTAGAAACATCTAACATGCAAAACTTTTAGTACAGTTTGAATGTTTCAAATTAATTTCCTGAAAAATGAATCTCCTGAAAAATTATTTTGGCAAGCACTGGTATTCCTGGATGTTCCTCTGGGTCCAAGGATGAGTGTGGGACGTGCCATCCCTTGTCCCAACCAAACGCAGCTCGCTGCAGATGTTACCTCTTCTCGTGGTTGCGTTCGGTCCCGTTAGCGTAAGGAACAGAGGAGGCACCGTTAAATTCCCACGTGATGCGGCGGGGAGATGCTGTCTGCACATATTCCAAATACAATCCACATGCCAGCAGTTCAAAAATTGTTCTTATGGGAATTATCAGCAATGCATACGTGTTTGCAGAGTCCCCAAAGTTCACTAAATTTGCTTTTGACTTCAGCTAGTAGGAAGGTTAAGAAAAGAACCCTCCTGTGTTAAAGTCCATTTCATTACAGATGATCGAATATCCCATCAGCGTTCGAGTCTGAGGATAGTTTCCTTTCGTTCTAGCCAACCCATTTGTATGTTTCAAACACATAAAGTAAAAGTTTTTCAATTAGGTTTTTTTCCCAACAAAAATAATTAGCAAAACCATGAAATAAGCAGTAGACTAATTATATTGCATACGTCATTGAGATAGAAACTGTAAACCCACTACTGTCTTGATGAACAAAGACTAAAAAATGGTTTCTTAAAACACGTATACCTCAGCAAAAGTTAAATGCACTCCAATCTAAAAAAATCAGCTTTAGAATAATGACACTTAAAATGGCCTATCTTAAAAATGAAGGATGTCTTACATTCTATGTTACATTTTTCTTTAAGAAGAGTTTCTAAGTGACATTCACTTCTGGTTGTTCCTAGCATTAGCATTACCATTACCAATAGACAGGCAATAATTTAGGAATTTCAAGGCAATATTTTCCACCTTGCATATGCAAAGAGTTAATATTTATTAAAAGTATAAGCATGTCCTTTTCATTAAAGGATCACAAATTGCTTTAGGTAAAATCAATATACAATATTTACACCCACCCTAACAGCTATACAAAGCAGATAAATTTTTTAGATCCTCTGGAGTCTGGTAGGTGCTTGCTGACTCCGTCCACGCAAACTTCTCCGAACCAGGCTGGTGTGTTGCTGGCAGGGCTGTCTCCCAAAGTTCAATCCCCTCCTGCCCCTGCTTCAGCCCACCAGTTTTGGAAATGTCCAGCTTTCCAGCCTTAAAGCCCCGAGACACCGCACGTGCCAGTTTTATTTTAGAACGCAGCGATTCTGCCTTCCTCCAGCTTCCAAAACAACCCTGGAAGTTCAGACCAGCCCCTTTGATGCTATGATTTCTGGTGATGTCATTCGAGGTCCTATTTCCAAAACCCCTCAAGAAGCTCAGAAGTCAGCCCTTCACTGGCCTATTTAGAGGGTGCTGCTAAATCAAACTCTTTTTTTTTGTTGTTGTTGTTTTTTGTTTTAATTATCCATCCCGCTTGTGGTTGTTTTCCCCTCCCACCCTGTGTAGTTCAGCGTAGGGATGTTGCCCGCAAATCCTGCCTTTGCTGCCCAAAGTCAATCTCCTGATGTGACGCCAGCTGGCATAGCAATGAACCTGCGAAAAACTAGGTCGCTCCTCGCAGCCCCGCGTTTTGCCAGCTCTGAACCAAGCGCTTTGCGGTTTGTTGTGTTACCAGAAAGAGTGTGTGCATATCATTAATCGCTGGAGCTGCTTTTGATAATACCGGCTCTTTGATCTTAACACTCCTCATGAAAATTGCATAGTGATACATCTTAACAGAAACGCCGCGCTTAAGCTGCCTGGGTGTGAGGAGGGTCCGGGTTCACACGTTGAGGATCCGTGACGGCGCCTGGAAAACAGCAGAAGGGTTGGGGGAGAACCTGGTCTTCATCTCTGGGATCTAGCGGGGTGAGGGGGGAGAGAAATGTTAGTGCGACTCAGGGTGCGATTGTCTGGAGAGTTTGAGGGGTCTGGAGCGTTGTGACGATCGCTCTGCTCTCCCCTGTAACATGCCACTACTACCCAACAAGCATTAGCTCTTGGCCAGGCATGGATGAGACCAGCCTTGGCGTACGAGATGATTCGAGGGCAGCTGTGATGCTGCACCACCGTGAGAGGCTTTGTCATAACCCAGCCCTTGGACCTGGAGTGTCTGGTGGGATGGGGGATGACCGTGGCGGCACAGGAGCCAGCCTCCGCAAGATAGAGCTGCCCTCTGGCACGTACTCTGCAAACATCACAACTAATTCGCCGCTGGTCTGGCGCTGGATTTAAGTGAGAGGAATTACAGTGGTGTGTCTCCAGTCCTTAACCTTTTGGAGAATGCCACCCAGGCTCCATCAAAATGCGCCACTGTAATGCTTTATGGGGCCACAAGCTACGTGTGCTGCGAACAAAGGCATAGACCTGGAGTGCCCAAAGCAGAAACATTGGTTACCGGCCACGCCAGGCTGCGAAACTTCAAGGACTTTGATGTGGTTGTAAACTCCCAAAGCCTGGAGGAAAGGTAGAGATAAGAGGTTGCTCCCTCTGATGAGGCTTTGGGCAGCCTGGGCTAGTGGAGGGTGTCCCTGCCCATGGCAGGGGGTTGGAACTAGATGGGCTGTGAGGTCCCTTCCAACCCAAACCATTCTGTGATTCCATGTCTGTGGAGTCAGAATTTCACCCAATAGGTGGCTGTTGTGGTTGTACTGAAGCACAAAGGACAGCTAGATGCTTGCGTTCTTCCCTAATGCTTAAAGCCCAAAGGATTTGAAACAGGGCTGGCCTTCGTTGTGCATCCAGCCCAGGACTCTGGGTGAATCTGGCCATAAAACATGAAAGGGTGGAAACCTTTGCTGGGTGCTGAGTATTCTGATGGCACCATCCGAGTAGAGAAAGCAGAGCAAGACCGCAGGCAAAGAGTATAGGGAGAGCTATCGATCTGTTTGTTGTTGTATTGTTCTGATTTTTCCGTTCCTCTGGGGATGCATCTGACACACTAAGGAACAAGAGGAGCATCACAAACAGCCTGTGCTGACCCTCCAGGGTCAAAATACAAGATTTAAGGGTTAAACGCCCTCCCTCCTCATTGCTGCACCTCAGTAGGCAGCCCGGACTGTTCAGAGCAAGGAGGAAGTTTTGGTGAGGTTTGCAAATTCTATTTTGCCTGAGGTCACTGTCCCACTTTCGGTGGAGCTGGATATACCCATCGTCTGCCTTGTCGCAGCAGCGTGCCAGCAGCCCTCTGCGGAGGAGGCACTTGACTGTCTGCTGATTAAACACTTCTTCCTCATCTCCTCCAAGGCAAAGATTTACTTTCTACATGTGGCCCTGGAGTAGCTGCTATTACCTCTAGCGGCACGGCACGCTGCGGCTGGGGAATTCAGCCCCGGCCCCGTCTCTGCTTTCCGAGTCTCTCGGTGCAGCCTGTGAACAGCTTTTGCAGTTGGTTGTGAGGTGCCCTTCTCTTTGGTGACCTAATGCGAAAAGCAGCTAAACCTCGTCAGCGTGCACGTCCCTTCCTCGTGGGGATGGGGAGCGTGAGGGGCTCTGCCAGGGAAAACGCCGAGTACAGAGAGAATCTTTCCTCGTGGGATTTTCAGTAACGTTTAGATGTATTTCGCCAACAAGAAAACAATCTTACGCTGGTATAGAGGGTTGTAGAAACTCGCAGGAAAACCCCGAGGAAGTCTGAGAGGCCCAAGAGCTGCGCGGCTGGGCTGCTCACCACTGCTGTGTCCTCCTGGGTGTTGGTAGCCGCGGCAGCTTCTGCCCTTCCCAGCCCGGGGGAATGTTGTCCTGTCTGGGTGGGTGCTGTACCTTAGGCAGCGAGCTGCAAACGTTCCCGGGCAGACACCTGCGTCCGTCCGTGCTTGGGGTTGGTGGTAGCACCAGAGGTTGAATCTCGCGCCACAGCCCTAACGCTAGTGCGCACTGACCGCTCTGAGCCTGTGCAGAGGGTGTTCGGTGCGTCTTGCACAGGGAGAGTGAGTGACGCACACCTTGTACGTAAGGTATGCAACTGAGGGAATCGCAAATCTTGACCTTCCTGACTGTCATGCAGTCTAAAATCTTGGTCTCTCTATGTTAAGTTATGGTGTGACATTCTCTAGCTGTCTCTGAACGTGAGGGATGGCCATGTTACCTAATGGGCAGTGATGAAAGAGCGGGCAGTGAAGACATGGCTTTATTCTGCATGCACCACACTGATAACAGACGAGGAGTTCCTGACGCATGCTTTGGGCTTTACTCACATCGACTTTGGGATTTTAAAAAATGTTAATTACCTTAAAATCTGCCTTGTAGCTTGTTTCTTGAACAAAATGGTCTTCTGGGATAATGAAGCCTTGCTTTGTCTTTATAGGCTTGGACGGTTTTGCTCCGGTCCATGGGCGATACTCTTGCCTGAAATGAGATGGTGAAGACAGAACAACCCATAAACCCCAACATACAGGATACTTCTGCTCAGAGTGGTTGCAGAGCCAGAATGCAAGGCTGGTTACAACCAGCTCATAGCACTGAACTTGTCTGAGGCATGCTGAGCAGAAAAGAACTGAGCCTGGAGACCTGCCTCTCTCAGAAAGCCCAGGCTGAAAGATGCAACAGGGCACAGGCTGGGCGCTGTGACAACTCGCTCGGAAATGTGTACGAAGGGAGACACCACCTCAGCTGGAAGATGCTTCCGCTGATGATTTTCCCTCAGATGGAGGCAAGCGCTTTGACTTTGCGTGATGATGTCTGAGAAGACGGCGCTTGACTGACTGACTCTTGGAGCAGTGACATCTGAGAAAGGGGCGCAGAGACCGCACCGAGAAAGGGGCAGCGCGTGTTTCGAGAGCACTGAAGAACAGCGTGGCAGGGTCTGACTTAGCTCGGCTGCCAGCCCCCTTCTGCAGCCTTCTCTCTGCTTCTGCTGGCACAAAGAGGCCTCAGCAATGCCCTCTCCCGTAGGACTTTCTGGACGCTGCGGTAGCAGCCAGCCGAGCTGGCTTGTTTGCTCTCACGATAAGACAGAAGTCTGCTCTGTTTGTGTGTATCTCTGGCAACCAGTTCAAACAGCTTCTATAGCAAAAGAAGACATGACTAACCAAGCCGTGATAATTTTATGATCATACTCTGGCATACTTAGATAATAACTGCATTTTACTAGCTGCTTGTACACAGGATCAAGGGGTAAGACTGAGTCCTGAGCCATGCCCAGGGTAGGGAAATAGGCTGTGTTTTAATGTGCCAAGCTTAGCTTTGATCACAGCCTTTCTGATTTTCATTTTTCCCAAGCATGCTATTTGCTATATTGATAGTAGCTACAAATTCCTCTTTTAAAAAATCTTATTTAACATGTGTAAGTGTGGAGTACTATTTTAGAATATGTAGTTTGGTGTTGATCCTTTTAGTGTACTACCAAGATATCTGCTGCCTGGTTTATGCTTGATTTCTAAACATAGACTCAGCCTTAAAATGCTGCTGCTTTTCTAGGTTGATTAGTAGATACAGGGTTGTAGTGGGTTGACCCTGGCTGGACACCAGCTGCCCACCAAGCCGCTCTATCGCTTCCCTCCTCAGCAGGAAAGGCGGCAGAAAATAAGATGGAAAAAAACACCTTGTGGATCAAGATAAAGGCAGTTTAATCCAGCAAAAGTTGCATGTGGAAGCAAAGGAAAACAAAAAGGTTTATTTTCTACTTCCCATTAGCAGGCAATGTCCAGCTGCTTCCCAGGAATCAGGCTGCAGTACCCGTATGACAAGTATCATAAATAACAAATGTCCCTCCCTTTCCTCCTCCTTTCTCTCAGCTTTTAATCCTGAGCAGACATCATATGGTATGTAATATTGCTTTGGTGAGTTTGGGTCAGCTGTCCTGGCTCTGTCCCCTCCCAAGACCTTGCCCACCCCCAGCCTGCTGGTGAGGGGGAATGTCAGAGACAGCCCCGATGCTGTGCCAGCCCTGCTCAGCAGTAGCCACAGCACCGGGGTTACCAACACCTTGCCGGCTACCGATGCACAGCACAGCACTATGAGGCTGCTACGGGGAAATTAACTCCATCTCAGCCAGACTCTAAATATAAGGGTCCAACCCTGGACTGTATCTAAGCCAGTGAGAAACCAGCATGCTAACAAAATTAATTAAAAAAAAATTAAATAAATTAAGGAACTGTTTCTTGACCGAGTTAGCTGCCGGCGCTGGCCTCCTGCCAGGACGGATGAGCGTGGTGCAGGCACAGGGAACCGGGCAGGAGCCCACAGCCCGGGGCCGACAGCAGTTTGTCAGCTTGAGTGGCGGTGGAGTGAGTTCCTAAACTCACTCAGTAACAGATACTGCTCTACAGAAAAGCTTCCTGCCCATCGGAAAGGAAAACCAGGCCCCTGTCAGGGCTGTCCATGTGCACGGCAAATCTCGTCTATAACCGGCTTGCTCTCCCTGTTCTGAGCCGCCACTTCTACCTTCCCTGCCTCTTGCTGCTCAGGCTTGCTCCGGCAGCAGGTAAGTGCCTGCGCAGCTCTCCCGGTGCTGGATCCTGCTGCCTTAGCGCCTCAGGGGAAGGAAGCACCTCCGCAGAAAGGTGATTTTGGCCAAGCAATGTCCCAAGTAGGCGACCTTTCAGCAGGGAATCCCAGACGTGTGTGAATGCTGAGTTAAATCTGAGCTCTGCTCTGCCGAGCAGCCAGAGGGAGGACACAGAGCCACTGGGCAAAATACCAGCAAAACGGTACAAAGCCATCGATTACATCCCAGCGGTTTCCAGGAACCGAAACCTGCTGCCCCACGTAAAGCTGGATTGCCTGAAGGATGCTGGTGGCATTGGTTCCTGGCCGTTCATCCTCGTGCTGGCTGCTCTCCCTGCTGCATTACGCTGCGATGGAGAGTGTCCCCAGCTTTCAACGAACGACTGCGCTGCCTGTCCCCGCAGCCAGCTCTGTCTCGCTGCCTCGCGCAGATCATCTGCTGATTTGACAGGCCCCAAACACAGCCCTTTTGGATCTTGGGACCCTCGCTTTGGCCGGAAGCCAAACCATTCTCCTCTCAGCCTGGATAGCCAAAAGTATTTTCGATGCACCTCCAGGCAATGAGGAAATCTCTGCCTTCACCCACAGAAACAGAAACGTGACAGCAGATGCAGTCCCGGCTCAGATCCACAGCAGCACTTCTTATTTGGACTGAGCATTTCCTCCTGGAACCCAGGACTTTGGGCCACAGGGAGGGGCTGGGCAAAACAGAGACGACTTATCTCCTTTAGGAACTAGGATACTTGAAACAAAGCTGTAAATGAAAATTATAACCTTTGATCCAGCAAGTACAGCTAACTAAACGCACTCTTTCTGCTTGCGGGATGCACGCTCCCATCTCCAGCTGTACAGCCAAGAGTCAGAAGGAGCACGAGCCCAAATATCAGTTTGCTGATTTGTCTAAAAATCAGTCGTGGAGTCATGAGTCCAGTCAAAACGCGTGAGCTACTCGGAGCCTGGGGAAGAGGAATCACCCCTTTTTAATGTTACTTAAGAGTTAAGTGTCAAGGCCTAGTGACTTTCTGCCCCTGGTACTCCCTGGTGCAACATTTGGGGCCTGTGCCGGAGGAAGCCAATGGATCAGGTCAAGCTCAGCCGGTGCATCGCCTCTCCCTCCCTTCCCCGCCTCCGACACCACGGGTGATGCCTGTATGAAGTCCCACGAGTAGCAGTTACTACTAAGAGAACAGCATGGCGGGAGAGGAATTACAGAAATGGCATGGAGAAGAGGAGAGCCCAGCGTGGTGACATCCAGCTGCTGCTGGAGACAGTCATCTTCATCCCTCCTGCTGGTACCCCCTGCCTTGTCCCTAGGCAGCAGCAGTTGTCAGGTTACTTTGGGGCTGCAGGCACCTGGAGAGGGAACAGCCTCCAGGGCCACCTCTCAGTGTCCAGGCTCTCTCGAGGTTCTGCTTTGTTCTCCATTGTTACAACCTAGAGGTGAGATTTTTCATCTCCGTGAAGAGAAATGACCCAGTGGTACTCAGAAGTACTAAAGCACTGGTGCTGTGATGGAAGAAGTCCTCCTGAGTTGTAGGCAGGCTTTAAAATATTAGAGATCAAAAGGGAAGGGCTGCTTTCTGCGTACTGCTGTTTCTTTACCTCCGACTCACTCTCGGAAGGAATAAGCAGCAGCTTTTTGCAGGTGGTTGCCCCATCACTCTGTGGGACTGCTTTGATCGCATAAATCACTGGTTTGTCCAGCCTTCATTTGCTCTTTCTTGTAATTAGTTAATAGAGCCTGGGGAAAGGCGTTTCTTTTGTGATGTGTCAGGATGAGTTGTCTGGAGGGGAAGGTTTGGATCGATGCAGCGCGGGGAGCGGGAGGCTCCGGGACAGTTCAACCCCCCAGCAGTGATGGGCAACGGAACAAGTGGGAGTACAGCTAACATGTACGCTGGAAACAGCGACAAAAAACGTTGGACTGCAATTACCAGAGGGCTACTGTGAAGCCCAGCTTTGAAGAGAGCTGTTTCCGTGAGCTGGTGGCTGTGTGCCATCTCCCTCCCCGGCGGAGCAGCACCGGGGCTTGGAATAGCCCAGGCAAGGGGTCAGGCAGCGGGAGGATGCTCCCACCAGCTCTCATCACGTGGCTTTGCAGACTTCAGGGCATCATTTGGGAACGATGGATTCAGGATTGGTCCTTCTGTTCCCTCCAAACACAGCATGCCGCTGCTGCAGCTGAAGTTGCTGGGCTCTGTGAGCCGAACGGCTGCCGGCCCGTGAGCTGCCGCCAGCTCTTCCCCCATCTCGTGCTCCCCGCAAATGTCTTCTGGCTTTGCAGAGCAAGCTGCCTGCAAAATGTGTTTCATTTTACTAACCTAGCGAAAAATCTAAGCTAGAAAGGTTTTTGGTTTCACCGAGACGGAGGGCATTTCTACCAGGGGCGAGGAGGCAGCGGGTGGAAATACCGACCGTGCTGTTTGTGACGCCGGGGCTGCCATTTCCAGCCAGATTTACCTTCAGCACTTACAGTATTCCTTTGCCCCGCAGTGCACCACCAGTGCCATCACAGCTGGCACTTTAGTACCTCATCTTCCTGTCATGGTTTGCTTCACATGATTAATTATCCGTGGCATTCTAAGCCACTGCATTATAATCCAATTTCTCATTTAAGAAAGAGAGAAAAAGGCTCATCCTGCCGAGCTGAAGGTAACTCTGAGCTACGCTGCCTGAGCTAGCCTGCGCTGGCTCTTCACGGCCCGTTTCCTTCTCGCACCCAGCACGCCAGCGAGAATTAAGCAGCGCAGCAAACATTTGCCACATTTCCCCTTCAGAGGGAAAGCCCTGTGTACGTTTTGGGGGTCTCTGTTATTAAGATTTTTCTTTTCAAAGTACACACCGCTCTAGACATCTGATGGGGAAGCCAGGCTGGTGTGCGTGGGGTTCGGGTGCAGAGGGTGGTGGGGTATGAAGCAGCACCCCGCTTGCAATGCGGGTCCTCGGAGGGTGCTCAGGCAGGTTCCTGGCACGGCCGCCCCTTCAGGTGGGACAGTTTTGTTTTGCCCAGGGCAGATCTGGGCAGCCAGTGGTGCTCTCCCTGAGGACAGGCTGTGTCTGCTTACGGCAAAGACCTGCACAGATCAGGGCGCTGTGACGTCTCCTGGTCAACAGAGGATTGCAAATGTCAGGAGTCACGGATGCAGCAGTGAGAGCTCGGTGGGATGGACAAAGCCAGGAGCCCTCTGGAGAGCGGGACCATTGCAATGCTTTTCCTCTGAGCTATGTCAGACGCCGGTGGGGTGCTGGAGGCCCTTCCAAGCCTTGGACACAGGAGCAGATTGTGCCCATTTTTCCACCCAGCCAAAGAGCACACTGCAAGGACAGAAATGAGGGAAAGGAAAGGCTAAAGGAGAGAAAAAGCTAGAGAGGTAAAGGAAAGACAGAGCAGAGGGGTAGAGAGACCAGCTCATGGGAATTACAGAGGAGGAAAGCAGAAGACACCTGGCTGCTTCCTGCCTCAGCTCTCGTCTGTAGCAAGGTCAGGCAGTACTCGGAGCTGCTCATAACTCACAGAAAAGAAGCAACAGCAAAAGACTGGACTGAAATGCCAGGAAAAAAATCCTTAAGCCTAAAACTGTTGTCCTAGGGTGAGGTCTGGGGGCTTGCTCTGCTCACGGGCAGATCCCCAAGGAAGGAGCACTTACAGTGGGGTGGTGGGACAGGCAGCTGCTTCCCTCTTACCGGAGCTACACAAATGGGTGTTTGTGGGTACGTCTTAGGGTCTTCTGTCATTGTCCCATTTCCCACTTTTTTCCCTTTTCCTCTAACGTAAGTTTGGGTGTACTTTGAGCGGAGAAAATTCCTCCTACCCTTATGCAACAGCTTTGAATCTTCCTCATTTCAGCTCTGCAGCGTACTTGGCAGAACAGACATCCTCTCTAGAGCCACTCTCTCCAGCCCCCCTTGCTCTCTCCTCCCACAGCTCTGTGCCCCCCTCCAAGCCCTCCCTTCCCCCAGCCAGGCTATGCAGCACACAGCGAGTCTCTCTGGATCCGTCCCAACGCCTGCACCAAGCAAGCTTACGTCTTAAATAGCGTAAAAATCAGAGGCTTCAGTATTAATTTCCCCAAGCAGCAAGATACTTAAGAATGTAAAGATAATTGTAAGCCTTGATTATAAAAGCTTTACTCCTATTATTAAGGATAAGTATGTTTAAATATCTCGCTGGATGAAGGATGGAGCTCCTCATCCACAGTACTATTAACCCTGCCAGCTCAGGTACGTGCTGTGATCTCCTACTCTGCTGAACGTGACTGTGGGTATTTGCTCTTTTGGCTCCCGCACAGCTGAAACAAGATGCTTTCCGATGTGAAGCAGTCACTACCGTTCACCTTGCCCATCTGCACAAGCGCTGTGTAAAGGTGGGTGGATAGTATGGACAGCCAGGTAACGTGCTCTGTGACTGCATCCAGATATACGGGGAAAAGCGTCGTTCCCCTTCATTCCGCGGTATGTCCCCTGGGGAGGACGGACGGCTCTGCTCCGTGGTCACAATGCAATGAACAGCACATGCCGAATACTCGCAGGAGAAGGTGGGAGTTCAGTTTGCCGAGGGATCTTCAACCCTGCTATTCCCGAAATCAGTAGTGATGACACTTTACGCTTTTTCTCTTCCTCAAAGCAACAAAACAAAATTGCTCGCTGGGGGTGAGCAGGAAACCCTGCTGCTCTCCAGGCTCTCAGTTTGGTCGGCTCTACTGCTGTGCCTCCCACCTGCAAACCAGTCGGGTGCTCTCGGCTCTCACGCCCACTCAAAATACCTACAGTGCAGCAACGCCAGCTGCAGAGATCAGGTTGTGCTCGGGGCCGGCGCTGTGCGTGCGTGCAGAAATTCCCAGTCATCGTCCCCCTTCCCCAAGCGCTGATACCAGCAAAGGCGATGGGTGGGGGACGAAGACGCGAAACAATCGCTCACAGCTCTGATGCAACGTTTTCACCGACACAGTTCAAGTGCTTTCAAGAAACTGGCAGGTTACTGAAAGGGAAACTGAGGTCTGGAGTGACCTAAAGAAGTAAAGCTGAGCCTGGAACAGGGCTCTCCGGAGGCCCAGCAATACCAGCCCTGGCAGAGAGGTTGTGCCCTCATCCCCCTTGCCTGTAAGAAGATGACATCCAGAGAACAGAGTCAGCTGGAGATACCTGCTGCCAGCACCAGCTTCTCTCATCCCCTGTAGAAGGGAGCTAAGTAAAGCCTCAACTACTTCTCAAATGTCTGCTAAATGCAACCAAGACCTAGTACTGCAATTAATCGTGTGCAAATCTCCGCTGTGTCAGAAGTGCACAGCACCTGCAACTTACCGCTGAAAGGGAGAAGCCACTTCCGTGACCCTCCGGACAAAGCCCCAGGGAGGTGCGGAGAGGGTGGCTCAGCACTTCCTTCCGCCTCCTCCCGCATCAGGAAGGTGTAATCTACCGCAACCCTCTGCAGCAGTCCCTGGGATCTTTTCACAGTTGGAGCACATCCCATTTCAGCCTTTCAAGTGCGGCTTGTATCGATCCGCCTCGGCCCGTCTGCCTGAGCTCCCCCCACGTAGCCCGGCTGGGGTTTGACTTCATTCAGACCCTGCAGAACTCCAGCCGAAATCCAGGGACTGGAGACAGGAGCTGCCCAGAGATCCGGGGACGTGGGGCAAGAGTTTGGAGGGCAGGCAGCTGCGCTGTCCTTCCACCCTTTATACAGAATTATTCTTTCAAAATTAAAAATATCTTCGCCTCTGCAGAGGAGCAGGTATTCTTCCAACACCCCCTCCACCTTTATCTTTCTTCTGGCCCTAGAAAGGCTCCCTCAGAAGTCACTAGGGATGGGGCTGGTCTTGGTCACTGGTCCCAGGGGTTTATTTTGTTCTGGGAAATGCCAGGTCAGGCTGACTGGCTGCACCACATACAGCCGGTCGTGTATGCAGCTGCGTTTCCTTCTGAGCTTAAAAAAAGAGCGTAGAGAGAAAGCTGTAGCGGGAACTTGCAGAATGAAGTCTCTCGGGAGCAGTGCACTGGTGCACAAAAGCTGAACGTTACAGGGGACTCACCGCTACGCTGGGGTGCTCCACAGAAACACACACGCAGTCGGCTCTTGCAGAACCCTGCACTCAAAACCCTGAATTAAAAACAAACCAACCAACCCCAAACGCTAAAACCCCCCAGCACCTTACAGAACTAAAGCCACTAGTTCTACAGCACTAGAAAGCCACTACTGCCATTAAAAGTTTGAAGCGGACCATGTATCAATGCCAACTTTTCTGCACCCTCCTGTTCAAGCCAGTCTTTCCCTCCCTTCGGGATATTTTCTCTTTATCAGGAAGCAAGCCCAGCCAGCTGCTGAGACCTGACAAAGTCACAAAACACAGCTGGGGGCTGCTGACTGGCAGCATCCACACCGGGGGAGCTGGTCCCACGGGCAGGATCCTGGTGTGGCGTGTGCCGGAGCCAGCTGGGGCAGGGCCTGGGGAAGCGGCTGTAGCCCGCAGGACCCAAAGGGCCCGTGTCTCGTGAGGGTGGATGCAGCTCCCCACGCACGCAGCCCAGTCCTCAGGGCCGCCCTCCCTGCTCCCAGGGCTGAGACACAGGGAGGGCGAGATATTCCTGCAACAGCAGAAAAGGGGGGGATCCCCCTGAGGTTCTCCTCAGAAAGGAAATGAGAGCGTCTAACCAAAAATGTGTTACGTTTTCCACAACTTTGCCCCTCTAACCTGCAAGCCTCCCTGCAGGACACCCGCTCCCTTTTCTCACACCCTAAAGGCACCACGTAGGCCACACACAACCTCCTCCTCAGGACCCAGCACCCTCCCGCTGCCCCCCATAACAGAAATCTCTGCCTCTACCACAGCTGATTTGCTTTTCCTGATTCCCCGGGGCTGCCTCCTCACCTGTGGGTGGGTGCAGCCTACAAGAAGAGGGCAGAGCCCTGCTGCCGGGCAGTGGTGGAGCTGTGTGTGGCCATTGACAGGGCAAGGCCTGAGTAGGGGCCTTCTGGTCCTTGTTAGGAAGATGAAGAACACCAATGCTTAAGGGTGCTGTTTCTTGCAGCCTGAAGATGAGATATGTGCTTGCAGACTGCAATCCTGCCTTTAGAAAATAATAAGGTAAGAGAAAAGAGGGCCTAACTGTGATGGTGTTAGTGGAAGTGGCCTTGTGGTTATGGGTGCTCAGCTGGGGGGTGCTGGGGGCTGCTGTTTGCCTCAGACCAGTGGAGCGCTCCCAGGGCTTCGGAGGGGTTGTTGCTACTAAATACAGACTTAGTGCCCCAAGCATAACTGGAAATGAGTGTGAGTAACTGCCAAGTACCAGCCACTCCACTCCTGATTAACATTTTTTTATATTTTTTTTTTTAAAAAGGCAACAAATCCAAAACAAGACAGACTCTCACAGCTTGCAAAGCTACTGTGGACTCTTCTCTTGCTGCCTGTTGCAACTCCTGTAACTTTTCTAGGGTGCACTCAGTGGTATGGGGAGTTCTTAAATGTGCAATGTTGTACTGGTAATAATTCAAAGAACCTGTGGTAATTACTGGAATAAGACCAAGGTGGTGTGACTTGTATAGCCCTGTCTGCATTAGCTGTACCCTACAGTCTTCAAACAGCCTAAAGGTGCTGGGCGAGAGCTCGGTCCTGGTGTGGCTGCCCTGGCTTGGCAGAAAAGCCTCGCCCTGTGCCACTCCTCCCATCAGCTGCGCGGAGCTCCCTGATACCTTTAAGTCTTTCTTCTTGTAGAAATTGGTTTGGTTTGCTTGTTGGTATCTTGCTTCGGTCAATGTTTGTCCTGTGATCTGCATATTTCTTGCCCTTTGACGGTAGTCGAGAGCCCTGTGTAAGAGTGGACGTGTCGGAGGGAAGAATGGTGCGAGAAGTGGCTGACTGTCAGAAGGGCTGTGGGGAAGCCGTGATGCCAACGCACCCCTCCTCTGGCATCAGGCTCCAACGACAACGTGGAGATGGGCGCGCTCGTGAAAGGTGAACCTTGCTAGTCCTGTTCTAGGCAGGTTTCTCTGACGGCGTTCCTGCGCTGCTTGGAAACTTAGAAGTGCTTTTCTTCCAAAAATAATCATTGCTCTGTGATTGTCCTGTGAGACGTGGCAAAGGATGAAATAGCGCATAAATTCAAACACTGCGGTTATCCCTTCCGGACTCCGTATGTTAACGGCACTAGTACCAGGGCAGCTGCCTGTGTGGGGAGGAGCAGGATAAGCAATGCGCTCTCCTGTGCCGGACTGGAATCCTTCCCAGGGCCCCCACTGCGTTTGTCTTAAAAGCACTGCCATAAATAATCATCTAGTGAACTGCAGTCAGGAAGAGAAATGTCTCCTAGGTACATAACAGATAAGCATCTAAATACTTGGAATTCTATTGGGATAAAAATAATTACTCTATTAATATACCTATGAGGTATATTAAAATCTGCCAAACATCATTATTAGGGAGCGTGTGGTAACAACATGAAACTGGTACAATATTCAGCAGCAGGAGCTGAAATCCCCTCTCCTCCCATGGTGGATGTCAATGAGAACAGGGGCTGAATTTAGATGCGTCCCTCCTGATTGCTTGTTCCAGAAAATAAGTGTCTGTAATCAGTCGTACTGACCACAGAGAAAGGAAGGCATCAATAACAGAAAAGCCACTTAATCGTTTCTAAAAGTGCTTTGGGAAGGGCGGTTTGTGACATTGTTTTCCTGTTACCCATTAGATAGCATATTTTGGGGGGGGTATATCCCCTATGTCTCTGCATCGGAGTAATCTTTGAGGCAGTGATTTGGCTCAACTGGAACGTGCCATTCCAGGCGTTTGAAGATGGCACTGACAGATTTGGGGAGCGCAGCTCAGTGTGACCGGGTGAGGACAGGTCCGGGGCAGCTCCAGCTGTCTTGCCCCCCAGCAGCGGGTGGGCGAAGCCCTGCTGCGCTGGGGATGGCACGGCGGAGCCCGCCCCGGCTTACTCCTTACCTCCCTCTTCCCCGCGGCCGGAGCCAGCCAAGGCAGGGCGGCGGGGCTGGCGGCTTTGCCGGCCGCGGTGCGCACCCGAGGCGGGCTCCGGGGCCCGCACGGTGCCGCCGGGCCAGCGCAGCCGGGTCGGACCCACCACCACCACCCGGGGAAAAAGCGACGCTTTTAAGGACCGCACTTCCCAAGGCAAACGCGGCTTAGGCGACAGGTTGAGCTCGCTGGCGAGGCGGCAGCCCCGGCTCCCCCCTCCTCTCCTTGGTTACAGCTTCCCCCCC
>VXBL01000738.1:2161403-2178001 GCA_013400195.1 Aramus guarauna | reverse complement strand
GGGGGGGAGGAAAGCCGCCGAGACCGGACCCTGTGCCCAGGTCCGCGGTTCCTCCGGCCCCCGCCGGCGGGCTGCTCCGGGGGATCCCTGCCTGCCGGCCCGGCTGTTGGCGGGGCTGGGGTGCCTGCTCGGGGGCACCGGCTCTCCCGTCTCCGTGCGCCTCCGGGGGTCCGTCGGGATCCTCTGCGTTCCCGCGAAGCTCCGCAGCATCTTCGGTCACCGGCATCGGCCGAGCGGGGAACATCGCTCTGCTCTAGCTGGGTAGTACTGCTCAGATGGTTACGGGTAACTTGGAATTATGATTAGAGAAGACATTTGTGTATGAAACCTGGTATTTATAAAGGATGTGCTCTTGATGAGAAATAGCAGCTTTGCAATGTTAGTTTCAGATAGCTGTGTACAACACCCCCCCTCAATTTACATGAACAATTTAACCACTCTTAAGATACTGCCTATCGATGAAAATCCAAGCATCTATTATATATTTAATACATGATCCACATCATATACCGTTTGCCAGAGACTGGAAATTACAGCTCTTCTTTTGTGCATTCAGGTTCAAACCCTCAATAGTCGTAGTGCGAACCCCTGAAGTTGACAGAATTAAATCGGGGATGAGTCTGGATTTTGAAATTCGACATCTTATGTAATAAGTGGCTACGGGCCATAATGCTCTGCCACAATTCCCCATTCAGCGTGTTATTACAGAAGCAGCTGAATCTCCCAACGGGTCAGCCAGCTATGAAATAGAAGGCTGTAAAAGTAAAGAATGCAGATAAAGTGAGACAGCACCTATTAGGAAAAAAAATTGTCTATTTAAAGGCTAACTGGACAGGTACTGCATTTTAGAATGTAATAATCTAGTTACAGGTGGTTATCTGATAAGGAATTAATTATGCAGTGGAACTCAAAAAGCTAAGATTGCTTTAGTTCAGCTGAGGAGTCTGTATCGGGTGTGTTGGCACCTCAGTCTGGATTTGTACCTGCTCTTGGTGGGGAGGAGAGCTGGAACTGTGGATATGGACTGAGGAAGAACCTCTCCTTGAAACACAGTTATCAAGAGATAGAAAGAAATTCCTTTGCAGATGATACCATTGTCCCAAATATCTGATTTGGCACTTGCTGGCGCTACTAGCAGTTTTTATTTCACACTTCCCCACATACACGTGTGTCAGTTAAGGCAAGGAGACTCAGAATTTTCAGGTAACACATTTTGGTCCTATACAGAAGTCTTGACACAATAACATACGGGATATTGGATGCTGTGTTTCATTTGTTGCCTGAAAAAGCCACAAACATAATCTTACTTTAGGAATATGCAGGGAGACATTTAATTTTCTGCTGCTCTCTCTTTCTAGAACTACTCTGCTCCATGTAGTAATTTTTAAATAAATCCTATTTGGGTGAAACATACCTTGGTAAAGTGAAATGGATTCTGCATTCATGGGAGAAAGCAGAACATCGGCTCTATCATCTGTTATCGCTGGCACAGTACAAATGATGCTCTGATCCTTGTTCCTAGGCCTGACTTAGCAAAATACACTGGAGAATAAATTGGATGTGTCTGCTCTCCCTGTGCCTGCCACTTCCTAGTACTGAGTTCAGCTCTGGCACTGCGCTTCTCGGAGCCCACCTACGGCATCAGGGAGTGCTTTGAGCAGCTGCTCATCATAGCTTGTAGGATGAAATTGGCACAACGGCTATCTCAGACAGGGAAACCAGAAGAAGCTGGATGAGATTAAAAAGTTGTCTGCATTTAGAAGAGATTTATCATGATTAAAGGGAGGGGGAGTACTGCAACAGTAAGACAAGGGCAAGCCATCAGATCGGAAAGCAAACCAGCTGTTGCTGCCAGGAATGGGGCTGAAAGCTCAGTTTGTTCTAATACTAAAACGAAATCTCAAGACAGCAGATCACTACACTGAAGTAAAATATTCCTTAAATACAGCAAGGCCACAGCAGATGTTCTTAAGGCCATTGAAAAGGAATGCCTTCATTGGTCTCTACATGATTAACCATGACTTTATACTTATTGCTATTTTCCTACACAAACACTAGCTGCTGTCTCTGCCAAGCACCCGCATAATTACCACATTGTATTTTTATTCACAATAATAAGCTCTTTGAAAAAAAGGAAAAAAAGTCTCTCCATGTGGTTAGTTTTGTTTTAGGTGGTTGGTTCTTTTTGTTGTTGTTCTTTCTGGGTTTGGGTTTCTTGGTGTGTGTTTCATTCTTCTCGTTTCTTTGCCATTCAAAGGTGTGACTAAATACTGAGATACTGGTATGTACTGATGCCAGGTTTTGCAAGAAGGACATTTGCTTGCCAGAAAGTTATTTATTCTAGTGAGTTGTTGTAACTCCAGGCCATTCCCTGTCTGAGTATTGACTTTCCTTTTGCAATCTGAAAGCTGTTTTGGACTAGAGAAGATAGTTTACACTTGGCAGACAACGCTGCACAAAGGCTCAAGTGCTAAGTGATATGAAACCCACTGCTTGGCCACATTAATGTGTTTTATACAACCTCACATATGTTAAATACCTCTACAGTTTCTACAAATGAAGAAGATGCAGGTATTGAACAGTTAAGTGATGCTTAGGTATGCAACCCTCAAACCACAGCTGCTGACTGAAGAGATGGTGACTCCTGAACCTCTCTGGCAGTTCCAGGCTGGTTTTTTAGGAGCTCTGAGCCCCTGCAACTCCAAAAATCCAGCAGAAGTGCAGTCATTGACCCTTCAGAGGCAGCCTGAAAACATTGCGGTGCTCGTCAGCACCCTTCCTGCAAGCTGAAAGGGTGCAGCAATGCCATGCTGTCTTAGCAGCTTTAACAGACCATGAGAACAGGACTCGTCTCCACAAGCAATACAGGGGCATGACTTTTGAAGTATGAGGTAGGCACTGGCTACTACAGTGAAGAACTTAATTGTAACCTTGGCTTATTCTTCTAGACCTGTGAACGCTTAATGTCATTCAGGGGTTATAGGGTGTATGTCCTGCAATGTTACTCCCCACTGCTTTCAGCCAGGATCTCCGAAAAACCCTCAGCAAATACAGAAGCGTTGGAGAGACTAGGTAAGTTCTTGAGTGGACAAGAGGTAATGCAAGGAAGAGTGGGGGGCAGGGAGAATAAAAGGAAAACTGGTGTGCTCCTCCTGAGCATCAGAGAAGGAAGTAGGAAAGGAGCAGTGACAGATTAGAAACAGCCAGAAAGCTTCTGGAACGGAGCAAAGGAATACTAGATACTCCCAAGCCTTTCATTTTTTAAGTGTTTTAAATTGACAGGCACTTAAAGGAATAAATCCTCAAGTGTCTTATTTTCCAAGGGAGAAAAAAAGACTTGAGCACTGGCTTGTGGCAGTAAGGGAGCTTACAGCAATTTTGTACTCCATTTATTACAAATGGTGCCATTTAGCATTATGTATTGTTTATCCCTACAGGATATGTATTTTCTGCAAGGCACTTTTGTAAAGTAAAAAGGCACAAGTTGCTGCTTACAGATGTCAAGTGTTCTTTGGGAAGTCAGTCCCTCTGGAATGACTAGTTCAGCCTACAGGGAAGACTTAAGGGTTTGAACCCACCAGCTCGTATCTGGGCAGACTCCTCAGCACTTTGCAAAGGTTTGGTAGTCATCCTTGCAGGATAGGCAGAGAGTAACAACATACCCCAAATCCAACTTTTGTTTTTATTTGTAGCACAGGAACATTGGTCACGGTACTACCCTCAGGTTTACTTTAGAAGTTACTTCCAGTTATGGTGTTGCTGATCTCTGGCACCTCATATTTTTGCTGAAGCTGCTTATTTCTCTAGAACTGGCACATTCTGAACTAAATGTTACTGTTTTAAAATTCTTAGAAAAACCTTAAAGGAAACTAGCAATACAGCATGACTTAAAAAAACAACCCAAAAAAACAAACAAAAAAAACCCAAAAAACCCCACAACCAAAAATCTAACGCAGTGAAAGAATAAAGCAAGCAGTATAACTCATGGTAAAACCACATCTTAAGTCATTCTTTCACTGCATGTAATTATGAAAAAGATGTCACATCTTGTTAGAGTTTACTACAATGATAGTATCTTGGAAGCAGACAGAAATGAAAAACATGGGTTGAATAAGCCACAGCTGACAAATAAAGCCAGACCATTAACCACTATGTAAGCTTTGGTAAACAATCCAGTACTGCTTCATGTATTTCGAGTTTAAGATCAAGAGAGACCGTTGGCTTATCTCAACCAATCTTTTCAACAACCAAGACCACTGAACGTCACCACCGTAGTCTTAGGTTGAGTCCAGTCTGTATAAAGCTGTCTTGAAGGAAAGCACCTAGTGGTGTTTGGTGGACATTAGGGGATGCGTGATCCATTAACTTTGTCAGTTTTAAAAAATGTTTATCTTCCTAATTAATAACCAGTTGTACCCTATTATAGTTATTTGGACAGAGCTTTTGGTCACTTAATTGAAAAGCTTTTTTTTATTCCTCCTTTTAGAAAATGTAATGCAGACTGTTACCTCAGAGCAATAAGATAAAAACCTTTATTGTTCCACCTTTGTCAGAGTTCATTTTCTATTGGTAGGCATTTTTGTAACTGTAGTTTACACTAGAAACTTCAGCTCCTTAGAGGCTTAATGTGGAGTAGCAAAAACCTTCACGACCGATTCAATCCCATGTCTTCAAGTAATATACCACTTGGGCACAAGGAATCTCTAGGATTGGAATCAGTTAACTCTTCCACCTCCTCCCTTTCCTGTGTTCTTTGTCCTCATTTCATGCCAAGCTTTCACCAGTGGCTCTCTGTTCTTCCATATGAGCTCATGGCCGTAAGTCACGTACCACCTGAAAAAGAAAATACTAGTTAAAACTAACTGCAACTTTTCTTTGTATCTGAGGAACAGACAAATGACTAAAATCAAGTAACTCAAATCCTTTTTGATAAACTGAGGCAGAAAGAACAACATTCTTGGAGAGTGGCAGGTAAGCCACTTGTTCTCTTGATACCTATATAGTTAACTTCTTTGTGTTCTTGCTTGTCTCAGTGCTGAGAATGAATGGTTTTGGTGCCTTTAATTTCATGCTCTCATGATTTCTACTTAAAATAAGATGCAGAAACCTATTTTCATTTAAGAGACCATTGTAACGGTACTGTTGCTTGTGCTAATCCTTACTGACAACACCAAGCAAAAGTATTTTTCTCACATGTAAATACAGTTGCCTCATAATGAACAGTCACTTTCCATTCAAAATGAATTTTCTTCTATAAACATCTAAATGAAGATTTAATCTATTGATGTGCTCTATCTTTATATTCATAGAGAACTATATATGTTGATATTTGCATAGCAGCATGTAAGTGATTAAGCAAGGGAGGTTATGGTGGAGAGGTGGGAGGGGAAGCAACTGCATGGAAGTACGCTGAAGTTCTTGCACAGGCTTAACTTCACACCTGAGTCCTGAATAACAAAAGCATTTTTATATGAGCCTTCAGCCAGTGCCAGGTAAACTGGCCACTATATTAAATCATATAGCTGCTTGCTGAAGCAGACAATTGTCTGAGGCAATATACAGAAAATACTTTGTCCATTCAACTTATGTCCCAAATAGAGGTTATGTTTTAGGATGAAGTGACCAAAATAATCAGAGTAGAACCTATGTAGGTGAGGAAGGAAAGATATTTGTCAACTCAAGACAATTTTTACTGTAACTGCTATCCTATTTAATAATATGTGAATCGGTATTATAATGAACACGCTGATATAGGTGCATCATGGCAGAAGGTAGTTATGAATCAGCAAGACTACATCAACTGCATTTGTGATGCCAGAGGAAGGGAGAAAAGGAGACTGTGCAGCACCATACTTACTGACACCACAGCCAAGAAATAGCAAATGAAGGCAAAACAGTTTGTAGACCGAAATAAGTGTCCTCCACCTGTTCTTTGTCTGGCCTAGTTAAATGTCAAGTAGACTTTTAAAATGCCTACATAAAAAGTTTAAAAACGCTCTTAGAAGTAAGTGTGCAAATTAAGTAAATACTGCAATCAGGTAGAAGGGGATAAACTCATTAGGTAATGCAGTTCAAATACAGAACAATGCAGAACTGTTTCCCACAAACTGGTTTCTAGTAGTTCTTTCCAATTAGGAAGGCTCCACACAAAGACAATGCAGCTACACTGAGAAACAGCACTAGAGGCTGCTCAAAGGAATTTGGCCTGAGCTTGTACTACCTCTGTAGCTCTCTAAATCGGTAATTAGAGGAAAAACACTGAGACAAAGGATTTTTCTTAGCTGTTTAATTCTAAAGTTATTTTAATTTGTCCATGTTGTGTCTTGTGAGAGTCCTTCCTGCCTTGTGACTCTTCAATGTGCTGGGGAGAGCAGGAAAGAGACAGCCAGCCCAGGTTATGGTGACAGGACAATCTGACATCTAATCAGTAACTCAAATCCTTTTTAGCCCAATTTCTTTCAGTTCTAAGCACCTGTTAACAGTATTTTCCACACAATTTTATAGCACTACAAGGATAACAGTGAGTTGTCTTCAATGCTACTTAAGACAACTTTCCACAAAAACCCCACACTTCAGAGATAAGAGGAAGCCAAGAGGAAAAAAATGTAGGATGAATTTAAATACAAAACAGACAGAAGTTAGTAAATATAGACTTACATTCCAAAAAGAGCTCCTCCAAGATGTGCAGCATGGTCAAAAAGTCTCCAGCCTAGAGCAAGCCCTGCAGTGTCAAATGCAATTATGGCTTTTAAAGCCTGGAAAGGAACAGAACACAGAATGGACAAGATCAGCCACAGCATATAATGGCGACTGGTAATAAAGTTTCACATTCTGGCACAGAGCAAATATTTGAGATCAAAAAAACACCCCAAAAATTTCCTATCAAAGCAAAGTTCTAAAACAGGCTCAGTCCTTAGCTGTACTGTGCTGTCAAAATACAGCCAAGAGCGGCTACAAAATAACGCACGCTAGAAATGTGAACTGCTCAGATAGTCTTAATCTTAATTTCTAAAGCTACACATACATGCTGAACTTGGGTCAGGAAAAAAAGAGGAAGTTAGTTACTTGAAAGAGTACAGGCTACGAGAGACTACAAAATATGGAACTGCAACACTCGCATTCACTAATTCTGACATAGCTTAGACTTATGTGCATCTGTTCTCCCCAACACAATTATCTAGTAGATGAAACACGTTGGGCAGCACCCCTGTCATCTCATCTGATATAAATTGATCATCACACGCTCTCCCAAATGACAGGTTTGTTGGAGGTAGAAAATCAAGATGCTAGCAAACAACTCCATGACCAGAAACAGCATGAGCAATGGTATACCATCCTCAGGAGATACAAACCACCATAACTACAATTATGTAAAATTTTACATAAGTGCCTCATTCCAAAAAGACCAACAGATTTAATGTTAGGATGAAATGTTACTTCTAGTAGGATTTCTTTCTTTAAGCATATGTGTTAGAATAGCAGCTATATTGCTACATCGGCTTTTTTACTTTAAAAGCAGATTACAGTATATGTAAGGTAGGCTAAAGGAGTACATGCAGTTTAGAAATACAATTATGTAGCACAGGTTCTTACTTAGGGCTATAATTATTCCAACATTTATACTGCAACAGCCAATGTTGCTCTTGCTTTCTGTTGTAATGAGTACTTCCTCATGGCAATGCTCTCTGTGGCTCTGCTAACGCTTCTACCCTGGCCATCTTTTTTAGGAAAGATGCAGGTAAAGGGTAGCGTGCAAAAAGCCAGGTCCACTCAAGCAGAAGTGCAAGAAAAATATGAAGGCTACATCTAAGAACACTGGTTCAAAACAGTAAGCTTCCCTTAAAAAAACCCACTAAATCTCATGATCTTGAAATGACAAAGTTTAACTGCTTTAAGTAAAACAGTAAAATAAGTAGTGGACCAAAGATGATCAACTTATTAAAGCAAGTCAAGATATACATGAGAAGCTTTTCTTAAATGGGGTAGTGGATGTGCTTAAAAGCACTTGATGAAACAAAAAAGGAATCTTAGCGCTACACACGAAGAGGAGCCTGAGTAGTTTATTTCTAATCCCAACAGTGTTCTTAAAAGTATCACGAGGTGGTGGCCAAATAAGGAGGCAGGTATTCCTCTAGGGCTGGCATGTTACTTCCCTTGAAGTGAAAACCTGTTTTTCCATCTTGATTTTTTTTTTTCTTTCAAAAAAAGCCCATCTAATAGATTAGCCTGTAACAAGTGCTGCTATAAAATAATCATCCATCAGAAAGAACTGTATGTGCATGCACATTTCCTCCCGAGTCCCTCCCTACTTTTTTTACCTTTTAGTATCAGATTTGAAACAGACCTGTGGAGGATGGAATTTAGAGTAATTCTAAATTCACTACACTTTTGTGTAATGACTGTGCTAGGCTGCAACCATTCAGAATTGGTCTCCAGGACTTCCATGACCTGTATTCTCTCTCAAAATAAATTTAACAGCTTAAAAACACAAATGAAGAGGGGACATGCTCAGACACTGGAGAGATATAGGGAAAATATTTTAAGAGTAGCATTTATTTGAAGTTCAAAGGCACTTACGTTTCCTGCTGTAAATGTGAGCATTGGAAGAAATATGATGGCTAGTTTTGCTTCTGGCATCTTTGTACACACGGCTGCAAGGACAGTCATTATAGCTCCTGACTGCAAATACATTAAAACACATGAAAGTAAGCTGAGATGTTACATAAGAGAAAAATTATTTTTCTACATGTGAACCTGTTTTCCTTTTGGCTTTCATTTTCAAATGCAGCCCTGTGGTAAACCTCAAAGTACTCCAGCAAAGTTCAGAATAAAAATAAAACAAGACACTATTATTTAATATCTGAAATTATAAATACTGGGGTAAAAAAACCCCAAACCCTCTGATACTTTTTTATATAAATAAGAACCTCCCTGATTTTTAAGATAACTTATGTTAATGTGCTTTTTTTCTACCCAGTAAACCCTAGAAACTTAACATATCTGAGATGTCTGTGTTTGATTAATATGAAGGGAATCATTCTGAACCTTGTACCAAAACAAGGAAAATAACAGATGGACAGGGACAAGAAATCTTTTGTCAATGAAACAAGCAATTCCCTGGTCTGTACTAAAGCGACCATAGGCTTTTGTATCCATGAAATATCTCAATGGAAAGGCAGTGACTATAGTAAACTAACGCAACATGTGGCAACATCAGTAAGTTCAAATCAATAATCCTAATGGAAAGTAACTTGCTCCAGATATAGTTTATTTACAAGATACAGGGACAATACATAGACAGCACTACCAAGAATTCTAACTTTGGGACAGCTTGACAGATTTTTTTTTTCATTCCAATTGAAAAATAAGAATCTGACTTTTGGCTTTTATCAAAATTTAGTAAAGTAAGTTAAGCCTTTAAAACTTGGCAAATGGCTAGGTTTACCTCAAAAAATGGCTGTTTACTACTAAGAATACTTGTAAAGGACAGACAACCACAACATCTCCTCAGCCTGTCTCGTCTCTTTCATACTGTGAGACTTTTGGCAGGAACGCTTCCCTTTCTGTACAACAAGCCCTACAACTTCCACTAGTATCGCATGCTGATTTTGTTTGATTACATTATCTCTTTCTATTTTCAATTAGAGAAGACCGTGATACTTCATATTATGCTATTGCATAATTGTGTAAGTTACAGAACTGAACTATCTGCTCAGTGACAAGAAGTTCTGCTGTTAAGTACTCAAAATCCATTAGCATTAAGTGATATTATCACTGGGTTGCTGCTACAAGAGTTAACATACTGGAAGAATAAGCACACAAGAATCGCTGCCTGGTTACTTTGTTTTGATAAACTTTCCTTGTTTCCAAAGATATTTTTGGCTTTTAAGCAGGTTAGAGAATACAGCAGGCTTTGAAAATGGCTTCAGAGATCATTATTAGGTGTCTCATATTCTGAGATACTTACAGCTCCAAGGGATGGTTCAAACCTTCCAGTGGCCATCTTAGCAACATAACTGACAAAAGTGGAGATAACCCCTAGAAAGGAAAAATGACCAGCAATGCAGATGAGCATCAGAAAGTACAATATCATCTGTACATCTTCCTAAAAAAGTTAGTGTAGGTGGTGTGGTTTGTTAAGATTTTTTTGGGTGGTGGTCTTAACTTGAATTAACTGTTATCTTTTCCCACAGAACTCCCATGAGTCTGTATAAAGAGCTATTTTATTTTGGTACCTAAGCATGACTTCAAACGAGACACTTGTATTGTTATATTTTTAAAGCCAAATATCTTAAACCCATCAAAAGTCTGTATGACAGCAAATAAGGACTGCAGTTAGTATAGAGCAATGTGTGGGACTGAATGATGGCCATCTGTCGTCATACATCTATTAACCATGCACATGCTTTACTTGCATGAATATGTATTTTTAAGTGTTGTAAATATATATATTTAACATTACCAGCAGAAAGATAGACTGCAATGAACTGCTCACATCCCAGAAGAGAGACAATGCTACTGGAAAAACTCCATAAAACATACATATTTGCTGCCATGTGGAACAGAGAGAAGTGACTAAATGTAGACAGCAGCATGGGAGAACACAGGGCTTCTACAAAAGAGAAAAACAACAGAAAAAAGAATTCAGTGTTTTAATTTGCTTGAACTTATAAACTAGAAATTTATCAAGACATACTATAGGCTAATTATGCTTAGAATTCTCAAATAAAAGCTACATAAAAAATCCAGAAATGTAACAAATTAAATTCCATGCAATACCTTTTGAAAGGTAGAACATATACCCCAGAGACATGCAAGCTGTACAAACAGCTACTTTAGAAAGTCTTAAGTGCCTATGGGGGAGTGTTTCATATAAGACACTTATGACATTTCTCCTATGCTTTGGAAAGGAAAAAAGAGATTTTATTTATATATGTATATGGTGAAAGATTTTTAACATACTATATGAGCATCTATATAAAATTATTTTGTTAGAGATAAATTCATACAGAAAAACTAAGATTTTCAAAAAGCTACTATCTTTCACTGAAACAGCAGTCTTGAAAAGGCAAAAAAAGCCAATTAGCAGGTTTAAAGGTCAACATTATTTCATTACTTAAAACAGGAGTGTTTGGGGCAACTGATGCTTAAATCTGGATAATAGCTATCTAATTGTTCTGCCATTAAATACCAGTAACTTGCTTTCCTAGGTTAACCTCTTTAAAACACTTCACACACGGTGAAAGCCAAGTGCTTTTGTGTTTTGTTGGTTTTCTTTTTTTTTTTTTTTTTAAATGTGACCCAAAGGACAGCTTTGAAACAAGGACTCCATAAAGAACATATGGACTAATGGTCATCTATTGACGCAAGTGCACATGCATGTGACTGATGGCCTGTTCTATCTGCATTCCACAGAACATTAAAGGAAGAAGAAAAAATAAAAAAAAAAAGACACTTGAGACTAGTTTTTCAATGGCATTACACAGTATGATTTACTGTCCTCCTTCCCAAAGACTGGCATGATTAGCATTCTGCCCAGGAAAGCAAAGATATCACTTAGAGAGAAGTGCCTCTTCACCTTTACAAAAGCAGGAGCTGCATCCCACTGAATGCAGTAAAAGGCCAGACAACAGGTTTGACATCACAGTATTTAGAAAAGCACCAGTGAGGAGCTACAGGTAAGCTATGTGCCATCCAAAGCTTCTGCAGTACGATCAATCAGAGGTGCTATTACAACCCCAGGTAGACAAGTTCCCCAAATTACTGTTCACTTACTGGAGGATGGATCTGAGGTGAAATATGTAAACATAACCCGTCGCATACCAGGCAGCCGCCATAAACAGAATACAAAGACATTTGCAGCTATAATACCTATTAAAAGGAAAAAAACAGTATAAAAGTTGTAAATGTAACATGCCATAATGCTTACTGTAAACAACATTCAAAAGGAAGCTTACAAGAATCATACTTTTTCTTTGTTACTTCTTTAAAAGCAGTATCCACTTCTTATTTTATAAACAGTTTAGAAAAAGCAAAAAAAAAATACTGAAAGCTGTATTTATATAGTGGAAGCCTTTCAGAAACGTGACAATGGCGACTGTTTTAACAGATGATGTAATAAATGAATGCAACAACCCAGAAAATCTGTATTTAAGACATTCAAGTTATGGTTTCAAACTTCTATTCCACTGTAAAACCAATGAAACAAGGGCCAGCTTTAAGAGGTCTCATTTCTTGCCTCTCTAGCTGCTTATTCCCAAGTGCCACCCAAATGCTGCAGAGTCGTGTTTAACTGTGCACGCGGGCTGGGGGAAGCATACAGACACGCAGTACACATCCTTTCCATTGTCTGGGGAGGTTTGGTTTTGAGGTAATTACAAAGATGCTGTTTAGAGGTTGAGCATAAAGTTGAGTTGGCATTGCCAAGGCATAGTTACCTGTGGGAGATAGTAAACGCACCGCTTTTTACTTCACAGATGTTTACTGCAATCTTATTTCAGTTTAAACAAGAATATAAATAGAAACATAATGATGTAAAGTTATTGTTTGTTTAAAGTGCCTTCTCTGTGTCTGTCCAAGCATTTAGGCATTGAAAATGTTTTTATAATAGCTAGAAACATTAAAGGGGAAAATAATTGTGCTTCATTTACAGAATGGTAAATGTCACATAATTATTCTTTATCTGAAGTTCACAACAAAATGCAAGAACTGTGAAAAATGATGACACATAAATCCCAGAACCAAAATTTTAATAGATCTCTTCTTTTGGCACTCCATCCTATTCCACCATGCTGTTTTATTAGAGGAAATATTTTCCCTGCATGCTACACCAAGATGTTACATGTGTAACATGTACTCTCAGCAATTTCAGTGCAGTAAGCCCAACCTTGTTACGCCAATCAGAAGTAAGTGTCTGAACGGCTCAGGGTCTCCCGTGAGAATTGTTAGATTAACTAACTTGTTAATCTAACTGCTTGTTAGATTAACTTCATGTTGAGGGATGCTCTAGGGACTACAGAATACAAATCTTCACATCTCTCTGCCCCAATACAATATTTGTATCTGTATCATGACTTGGTTTGTGTGTTGAGAAGCAATTCAAAGCACTGTACAAAACTTCTTGACAGGACTTGTTAGCATGTAGAATACATAAGAGCAGATATGCCTTAGTTATTTTATTCAGATTTTAATCAAGTTCTGATCAATTTGTCTCCACATATTACATTTATCTTGGTGGTTTCAAGTGATGTTAGGCTAATCAATCAAAACTACAGCAGAACCAAAGGCAAGCACGCAAAATAGTTGCCTCTTGTTTGCAACACAATGTATGTAAAATAGCAAAAAATTTATCAGGGAGTTTTATTTCCACATATCAGTAGAATATATACTCACATTCCTTCTAAAAGCATTTGCTGTTTTTCACAGTTTCTGAGTAAAATCTTGCTGGGGGAAGATTCTAGGTAATCCTCCACACTCTCTCATGCAGATGCATCAGAATTTTTTTAACACATACCAAAAAATAGTTTGTAAGAAGGAAGCGTAGTAGAAATAGTGTATGTGCAGGTGTAAGTTTACACATGCTTTGTGCCTACCAACCTAAACGTGAATGAAAGCCATCTGTTTTAACATACTGTACCTGTTTGCCATATTTCGCTTCCTGTGAATGTCTAATACTTGTAAGCTAACACAAACCTGTCACAGTCCGCTGACCCTCAGTCAGGTTATTCCACCAGCTGTTAACCTGAAACGGAATTGTTGTACGTCAGCGCCACTGTGGGGTATTTGCAATTTCAAAAACAGTCATGTGAGATTCCACCTTTTTCAGAACAGAAAGCATTTGTTTGAAATTTAAGTATATCTGTTTCAAACTTTTATTTCTGATTGACTGGTTTAGCTTTTCAAGTTGGTATTTTCTTACTCAAGAGTAGTTATCTACCTTCCTTTCCATAAAATATCCCAACATAGATGAAGAGTTTCTTCAAAAAGAATGGGGTCATATCCTTTTACACAACTCCACGGCTTTACCTCTGCTTGTACTAAACAAGGATCTATCCCATAAGGCTTACTTTAGCAGATTAGCCAAAGTTAGCATAAACCCTGCCTCGACTAAGCCTCGCCCTAATGCTGTCTAACATCACACCACCCACCTTTGAGAGATTCCACTTTTGTGCCAGGGTCACTTTTGCAGAGGTGGCTCACAAGATGTGGAATCCATTCCCCCTTGCGTCCAGCTCACCCAGCCCTCCTCCAAGCTTAAAACCCCTGAAAAAGTTTATTTTGAGTGCAGTCAGCCCACAGATAAATTCCACCCTCTTTTCCCGTCCTCAGCTTTCAGAATCATTTTGGACAAATGTTTTCTTGATAGCTCAATGACCTTCCAACCATATTAACGGGGACAATCTCATAAAAATTATCTATAGGTTGGAGGCAGGGGGAAGTAATGCTGTATGAAAGAAATCATTCACTAGTTAGTTGATATCAAAGTAACAACTTCACTGCATTTTTTTTTTGTTTGTTTAATTCTCTGGCATAGGATACAGATACTGTTATTTCCTACAGTGTTCTCCAGTATAAGAGCACTAAACAAACGTGATTCTTTTAAAATACAGTGATTCTTCTAAAATATAGGAAGTAGATGCCCTCAGAAGCTATTGGGGAATCCTGAACTTTTAAAAATAGAACTTACCAGTTGAAGATGGGGATTGGGAGTTTAAGCCTATTAACAACAGGGCAGTTTTGTTTTATGTTTTGGATAGCCAATCACCAGATCTTCCCCTTCAGGTTTTGAACAAAAACAACAGTATAAAACCAAAATTATTTAAAATATTAAGTAGCAATCATAATCTCACCTGCAGTTCATACACACTGAGTGAAAAAGCATGCTGTGCTGTGCTTCGCTAAGATAGAGTTAATTTTCTTTATAGCAGCTCCTACATGCTGCTGTGTTAGATTTTTGACCAAAGCAGTACCGCTAACACACTAATGGTCTAGCTTCTGCTGAACAGAGTTTGCACAGCGTCAAGAGCTTTTCCGTTTCTCACTCTGCCCCTGCAGTGAACAGACTGGGGGTGTGCAATAGGCTGGGAGGGGACACAACTGGGCAGATGACCCAAACTAACCAGAGAGACATTCCTACTGTATAATGTCATGTTCAGCAAAAAAAAAAAAAAAGGGAAAAGAGGGCATTTTAAGAGCTCTAGCCATCTCTTGCTCATGAACTGGCTAGGCTTTGGTCTGCTCACAGGACATACTGAGTGACTGCCTTTGCATCGCTGTTTTTTTCTTCTCTCTTCTCCCACTTATCCATCACTTTTTACACAATTTTTGGTGGTTATTTTATCTTTACCCCTAAGTTTTCTTGCTTTTATTCTTCCTTTCCTCTTCCCCCGTCCCACCAGGGTTTGTGAGGGAAGTGAGCGAGCAGCTGCGTGGTACTTAGCTGCTCACCAGGGTTAACCCACAACACGTGCCCATTTCCAAACAGTACACAGTGCACACAACTCATGTTACAAAACCAGCTCCTCTGTCCTACTCAGGACCCCGTGATTTTTCAGCTCCACACTCAGCCCTACTTCCCTTGGGCAAGCAGACCCAAAGGAGTAAATTAAGCCTGGTCTATCGCAAGCCACAGCAGTAACCTTGAAACAAACGTAAAACATACACGCACGTTTAGTTTTAAATACACTTAGTTGAAAACTAAATGACTTACACTTTTGGGATGGCAGCTAAATTTATAACAAGTCTTGCCGTGCTTACATTGTTCTTACTGCCCAAGCTCCAAAGTATTTGCATGGAAATGTCAGCTCTCAAAAGAAAAAAAACAAACCTCTAAACCCTCATATCTGTCAAGTACAGGTTGAAAACAGAAATGCATTTCAGAAGCCAGAGCATTAAAAAAATGTTATGTGTAAGGTTCAGCATTTAAACTAGCTCTGTCCTCTTTGGGAGTTCACGTATGTTTTGAGAACACATAGACCTAGCAAGAATTGAATTTTTTTTATAGTCAAAAAGCAAAGGGTACCTAGTTTAGATATACTAACCACTACTACTACTGACCTCTCTTCCCTGCATTTCAGGGTGAAGATGGTATTTTTCTGCAGTATCGCTTTTGCAGTGATATTGTGAGTTACAGTTTGATAGAACGAATTCTACCAGTTTTTCTGGTAAGGAAAAGTACCTACTGCAATTTGCTAAGGACCTATTATTTCTCCAAGTTAAAAATGAGGATAAACAGGACAAGTATCTGTTGCACGAATGGCGCACCAGATGAAAGACGCGGTCACGTTTTACACTTCTGCAGTGACCCACCCGTGTGCGACCAGCCCGGGCCTGGCTCCGTGTACCTGCTTTCTGAAGTCCCCCCTCTTCTGCGGCCGTAGTTTATCCAACCAGTCTGCTCGAGCTTCCTCAAAATAGGTCTGGACCCGCGACTTGAGCGACTCGTACTGCCAGATGGCGGCGGATCCGAAGGCAGAGCCTGTGAACTGCGCGACATCGGGTGAACACTCAGAGCGAACGCACGGTCCCGCGGTGCGTCCCCAGGGAGCCAGGCTCGCCCCACGCTGACGCTTCACGCCGTCCCCAGTTGCTCAGCCCTG
>VXBL01000738.1:2140882-2161288 GCA_013400195.1 Aramus guarauna | reverse complement strand
GCGCCCGGCGGTGGGGCCGGGGGAGCTGCTCGATACCCGCCAGCGCGCCGGGCGGGGGGCGGCCCGGGGGCTCCCCAGCGCCGCCGGACCGCTCCGCACGGTGGGCACCCGCGGGGCTCCCGGCGCCCTGCCGAGGAGGGCATTTCCCACAGCGCCGCGGCTGCTGCCGGCCGCCGGGTCGGGTCCGCCCACGTCCCGCCCCGGCCGCCATGTCGAGAGGGCGTCCCGCTCTGCCCCGCCATAGGGGGAGTGGCGCTGCGGGGCACCCGTGGCCGCCATGATGAGTGCGGCAGCTCGTTTACCTCGCGGATCCCCTGGACGGGCGGCGCTGGCGGCATGTAATGAAGGGTTTCTGTGGTTTTAACGTTTTATCTAGAAGCCTTCTGGAATAGGCAGAGCCCGTCTCTCCCTAGCCTGGGGCTCAGCCTGCAGCAGCCAAGGAGGCAAGAGTTGCCTTACTCCGCTGCGTGGCTCCACCTCACCACACCTCACCACCTTTCCTCGCCTCGCCTCAGCGTCAGGCTGCCCCAGCAAAGGGCTGCGCATGGCCGACCAGGCGCGAGGCAGCTGCTCCTGCCCCGCAGCCTCCTCTCAGGCCTCTTCGCCATGTTCTTCCTCGCCCGGGTGGGTTGTCCCCAGGTGTCAGGCAATCCTTGCTGCCGTCCGGGGCTCCCGCTCTGGCACTGTGCTGCTCTTCCCGGCACCATCCTCCTGCCAGTGGTGCGGCTGGGCGGCTCTGGCAGGGACGAGTCCTTGCCCAGCTGTTGCTGCCAACACTGACCCCCCCCCCCCTCCCCGAAATTAAATTGGAGAAAAACATAGGCGTGTTTGCTTTGAAAATAACGTGTCATTGGGAAGTTTCAAGAAGTTGGCACGCACCTTCCTGGTTATCTGTGTTGCCATGGAGATACTAATGGGACAGCCAAGCGACCTACACGCCAGTCCCGGTGGGGCCTCCTGGGATCAGAGTGCAGAGCTGCCAAAATCAAGCCGCTCAATAAACAGTAGTTTATCTCGGAGGCGCACGGGAAGGACGCGAGGCGGCAGCCACACGTTGCAGCAGGAAAAATTCAGCGTGGGTGTGAGGAACACTTTCACGGGAGAGTGGTTGTGCCACCTCCAGCCCCGGGGCCGCTCTGGCGTGACGGGAGGGGCCTGGGCAAGCTCACCCGCGCTGAAGCTGTGCTTTAGGGGGAGGTTGGCAGCAGTGCGGTCCCTTCCAACCCAAATTACTGTGTAGCTCATCGTGTGAAGGGAAAGTTAATAGCAAGACGAGAACGATCTGTATATTATAGTTGCAAGTGGCTATAAGCCTCATTAGATTATTCATAAGGTACACCAGCTTCAGGAGCACGGTTACAAAGTCAAATTGTTTGGAAGTGGAGAGGTATGAATTAACATTTTCCTTTTTTTTTTTTTTAAAAAACAAGTAGTGAAAGAGTTTGACTTCTCAACTCAAGGCCAGAGTCTGACCTGAAGAAACCTCTGTAGACTTGTGGTGGGAGACTGCTCTAAGTGGTTTACTACTGCATTTAAATCTGCATTTTATCTCTTTCTGATTGCACTGGTGGCCATGGGTCAGCCTCAGAATTTGCGTGAACTAAGAAATGATTAGCAGGTTCAAAGCTATATATTGATAGTATTAACATATATATATATATGTAATTGAAACCAGCATAGTAATCAATGCTCTGTCTCTCTTTTTCTATGTAACAAAATGAAAAAAGAAGTAAAAGAGTTTTTTAACTTCCAAGTTTTGACACTTTTATCACTCGTTCTTGCTTCCAGAGGCCTTATCAGGAGTGATTTGTTTGTTTAAGTGACTTAAATATTTTTCATTGTTAACCCTTCCTGTCCTGTGTTCAAACCAGCCACATTTTTGACTGTGCTCCCTTTAATGTTAAGGTGATCTTGTTGCTCCCTCAGGGCTTGTATTTATAAGGTTACAGCTCTTAGCTGAATATAGCTTAAATGTGCAATTTGTGAGGGATGATACTCTGGGCTTTACGTATGTATTTGATTTTGGTTTATGCTCATTCTTCTCTGGACAGTTGCAAAGCATATTTGCTGTTAGTTGTGCTATCCTCTCAAATCTATAGACAGTGACAGTGTGTGGCAGCTAACACAATCAAGTCCTGCGGGGTAAGGTATACGTAGTATGGGTTGAAAGAGGAGGATGGATGTGGTGTCAGTTGAAGTAACAAGCTGATTGCTTTTGAAAGCTTCTCTTTTGCAGATGGTTTCTATTAGCTAACTCTTAACCCTGTTAAAGCAATGCATTTCAGTGGCATTACTTTTGTCATTAGAACTACAAGAGTGGTGAGAAATCAGCACTGCTATCGCATGGGGACTGCAGTCTTGTGCATGGCTGGTGGCCCAGAGGGAATAAGGTATCATCTGCTCTGTCCCATGGGGTTTGCAGAGTCAGGAAGGGATGAGTCAGAGTGGCTCCTTGGAGCAGAGGACAACAAAGATAGGAGGAACAGCAGCAGCAAAGTGGTTACAGAGCCGTCCCTGTTCCCAGCTGCTGGACCTCTTTCTGCCAGGAGCCAGGGAGGTCTGTCCTGCCTCGGGGCATGTCTGAAATCACAAACAGTTTGTTAATGTGATCCACTGGATGGGTGTCTGTCTGCACTGATTACTGATTGCAGGGCTTATATGCTGCCAGGGAAATATAAAGAATATAAAGAAAAGGGATTTTTTTTAAACAAGCAAACAGCCCCTCTGCCTTTGGTTTTCTTTCTCTTTTTTTTTCTTTCTTTTTTTCTTTCTTTTTTTTTTTTTCCCTCCTCCTATTGGCCCACATTTTACCCACTGGAGATATGCATTTCAGGAGAGGGTCTAGGGCTCTGTTTCTGCCTTGTGTGGCCTATTGATATGTGACCCATCACGAGGCCCCCAGTCCTCACTGAGACACCAGCCCCACTCCCTGCCTCTGGGGATTCAAATACCAGCACTGCATGCTTTGCTTTCTAAGCAGTAAAGATTTTCTTTGCATGCTTTTCTTAAGAAGATCTGGAAAATAAAACACCTTTCAGTTGGTCCATTGTGCACCACATTATCAAAGTTTAGTCTTGCCACTTATTGTTAGGTTGTTATTCTGTATTTATTATTATTAGGTTGTTATTCCGTATTTGTGAAATCTAGTTTCCAAGCTTCCTCACTTTGAAACCTATGATATTTTAAATTATTGTATTTTAATGAGAAATTTGTGTTTTCAACTTTGACATATGTCCTAGCCATAGTGATGGTGAAGAGCATGTTGTTTTATCTTCTTTTCCTTACTGCTAGGAATGAATTATGATTGCAATGGTCATACCTATATAATAGGCGGAACCATTCATTTGGATTATTGGCCTGCCCATGTGGTGTAAAGTCTGCTTGAATTTGTTGCTTAATTTAAATTTATAATCTATATCTGATATTCTCTGTTGACAGTTTTGTGTCTTTTGAAGAGATTACACAATCACTTGAGAGACAAATACTCCCTTCTCAATGTGACCTTAAACTTTTATAGTGGCATACACACATTTTTAAGAGTGGAATAAGTTTAATCCTTCTTTCCTTGTGCAAACAAATTCTGAGTGTTGCAGCCATTTAAAATCAATGATTATTGGAGGAGACTTGAATTGTTCTTTTTTTTTTTTTTTTTTAATGCAGAAAACTTGCATATTCCCTCACAGTGTGGGCTGCATCCTAAAACAAATCGTATCTTCAATTGCTTGCTTGTCTTAAATGGACACATGCCTCCTTTCATGAAAGCAGTGTCCTGGTGACAAATGCAACAAAAGTTTCAAGTGAAACGATCATTGTGAAAATTGTAATCATATTTTTCTGTATTGCTTTGCAATCTGATGGTACGTGGGCAGCTCAATGGCACTGACAAAGCACATTATATGCCAATGGTTGCCAGGTTAATCTGAGCATCTTTGGTACTAACTTACGTGATTTGGTTGTAATTTTCATATTTAAGTGGTTCATTTCACTGAAACTTCATTGTAGCGAAAAGCCATGACTGAGCCTTTGTGCAACAGTCCTGCAGAGCTTTGGCCCTGCGGCCTTGATTTTTAGAATGGGGGGAAAGGTCCTACAGCATATGAAACTTTCACTTTTTTGATCAAACTGGTCCTTACAAAGTGCTGACACTAGTGTCCAGCAGGAAGGTAGATGAAACAGGTTAGTAACATACCGTAAACTTGAGTATCAACGTTTATTTTGTTTTAAATTCTTATTGATAGGCATTGTAATTGGGAGATGAATAATTTATTAAAGCATTTGATAGTTTTAATTTTAAAATAATTTTGAGTTGACAAACAAGTAAGGAACAGATGAAACATTGCAAAGTCAAATTAGAGAAGCCCTCAGCTGAGTCCTCTAGTTTTGCTCTGCTGGTATTTTTTTGTAGTAAATATGTACGCTAATAAAAGTGTTCCTAAGAAAATACTCAGAAGTCATAGAATATTTAAGTATTCCAGATATTTACTGAGATTTAGATTCCAGTTCTACAATTCCCTTATTTGATAAATTATTTTGTTAGTAGGCATCTGTTTAATGTTTTTGTAAAGGTCAGGCTTCACTAAAGATAACTCCATATTTTGTATGTGTATGAACTGTTTCAACAGGTTTCTAACATCAGAAATTTTGGGAGGCTTCTTTGAAAACAACTTCTGTCTGAAGAATGGCGTCATCTTCTCTACAAATCTGTGCATTGCTACTGGCTTTAGCAGGATTCTCCATTTTAGTTTTTACTACCATATCCAACAGATGGAAAATTTCAGACACCGCAACAGTGCTAGTTACTGCTGACTGGATTTCTGAAGGTCTTTGGATGGACTGTGCAGTGACTGCTTTAGGATCAATACAGTGCAAGAACTTTCTCTACATGTTGAGTTCAGACAGTAAGTGCATGTGGAGTATGTATATAAAATCCAGGGATGTAGTTTCATCCCTTCTTTCTGGACAGCGTGTTAGCACGGTTGGACAGCATATACTGTGGGTGTCACAGCGGGTCTGCTATGGACAGGATTTGTCCTGTAGTACTTGCAGACAGGTTAAAGGGTGACGGTGAAACCCCTATGCTTCACCCCACAATTCAGCTCAGTAACTGCTGTGGCTCTACTGACATGTCTGTTGCATTGGCATAGGGGTGGTATACAATTAATCTAAGGGGGTTTTAATTGTTTTGGAAGAAATAGTGTCCTTTTACTTGGTCTAATTCTTAACTACAAGCAGATCATAGGTCAATGAGCGCTGGTGCTTTTTTGTGGTTTGGTGCGAGATGGGTCTTCATAGATACTCCAGAACTTGTTTGATACTTTGTGTAAAATCTGTGTATTTGTTCTGGAATTTCTCAGAGCTGGCTAGCTTACGATATGTCTGTGTGACTGATGCTTTTGTATTTTCTTGGTAGACTGTGCTAGCAGGGTAGTTTATCTGCAAATAGAAAGAGAAGAATTGTCTTTGTAGGGACTGAAAATTATTTGTTTGTATTGTTCTGGATTTTTAAAATATCTTTCTGTAAACACCTTTTTTATGGTGAAGGACTGTGAAGGACTGACATTTTAAGTTCTTTCCTCAGAAAACTGATTGTAGAAACAGTAAGAGGTATAGCCTTTGAAAACTGGTATTTTGTTAAGCTTTCTGTTGTAAACAGAACTTTGCATTTATTCTTTTACAACTTTCAGTATTGTGCAGTCACTTTATGAGTTATATAATGGAATCATTTCTTCAAGCCTTCCCTGCTTTATAGATCCCTGATTACTGTCATTGCTGTTTGTCTGGACTCTTTCCAGCTGATTTATTCCCGATTCACAGTGCTCAAAACTTACAAACACCACATCTCACAGACTACGAATGCTTGCTTTTTTTTGACACAGACCTGAACTCCACTGAAGTCAGAGCTGCCTAACTGTAAGGCAGATCTCTAAAACAGGAGAGTTTAACTCTCAAGAGTTAGCTCTTGAGATTCAGCATATTTGTGGTTCTTCCTCGGGGCCCTGACTTCAGAGGCCTCATCTGCTTTCATAATGATGGTGCCAGTTCAGGAATAAGTATTGGCATCCTGTGATGAGGCCAGAATTTCTAGCCTCAAAAGGATGCTAATCATATCCTTCCAAGGATTTTAAAAACTCTACTCATTGTGTCAGAGACAATGTCAGCTTTTCATACCATTCTCCTACCAAGTATCAGAATGCTCCTCTCTAAGACTTCCTCTTTGTAGACACCAGGATGCCTAAGTTTCATCTAGAAACTTAGGTATGATTTCTGGAAATTGGAATGATGAGATGGGACCAACACTCCTTCAGTTCTCGTACATGGTAGCAAGATGACATGGATGCTTACGATGGTGTGGCAGCTCTGCCTTGCCTTGTGTAACAGGGAGAAACACGGTTCAGCAATGTTATGGAGACAAGCAGAGTCAATGTGGGACAGCCTGCTAGTTTTAAACTGCAGTTTCATTACACCCAACATGGAAAGAAAATATTCCTCAGGAACAGAAGACTTCCTGTTGAACTGAAGCAGGGGTTCTATTCCCTCCCTTCCTGTGACCCCCATAGCTAGAAGAGAGGACTTCTGGTTGCCAGGGCTCAGTGGATCATCTTCAGCTGTTCAAAGAAGTGCATGTCCCCTAAAAATCACTGCGGGCTTCCTCATGCCAAATGACGGGCACGTCATGTGGCTGCCTGGACAGTAATTGCTGTCTATAGCAGGGCTGTTTCTCCTCCTACAGTGCTCAGTCAGCATTCCTGGGTCTTGAAACAAATCTGCAGAAGTGATCAAGAAGGTACAGCTCATGTTGATCAAACATGTAAGGTGTTAATGTTTTCAGTGTTTGTTTCCCAACTGTGTTGGCTGATCTGATTTTTAAAAATACTATCTCTGTTTGTAAACCCTCTCTCAACCATATTACATGCGAATATGCTCTGTTTTGAGAATATCAGGAATTAGGAGCAATTTCTTTCTATGGTCATATATGTTTACATCTTGGTGTGTCAATGTTAGCATTTTACTTACATCAGGCATACACTTTTGTGGTGAATTTTCCAATTATTCCTGTTTACTGTACTTGGTTTGCATTGCAGAGTGGTCTTGGGGTGCACAAATTGTTTTCCTCATGGATGAAGCTAAGCAGGGAAATATGCTCCAGGACCACACCTCCTGACTTCCAGCTGTTGACAGGTGTTCAGTTCGCCCCACGGGGTTACAGCAAGCCTGAAGGAAAACTCCCCAGTCGTGGATGGTGTTGATGTGAAGCTATCAACACCAACTCTTTTATGCTGCTGATGCAGAGCCTCCTGCAGAGCAGTGTGTGCTGTTATGTCTATCACTTACCATGGTGTAGTTTATGAAATTTAATGAAGAACAACCCTATGTTCTTCAACGCTGTTGAAGAGTGATTTCCTTATGGGAATGATTGAAATGTTTGGTCCACATAGGAAAAACTCGTGCATTTTAGATCTTCAGTTTAATCTTTTCTGTTTATATGTATGCCCTATGAGTGCCTATTGAAATAGCCACCTTAATTGCCATTAGGAAGAGATCTTTTTTTAATGATTTTCTTTTTCTTTCTTTTTTTTTTTTTTTAATTCTTGGCAGCAGTATAAAATCTGGGGACACTTGATTCAAGTTCCCAACTAGCCTCAACTTTGGAAGTGCTGTCAGCAGAACTGGTTGCTGAGGTCACCAGAGTAATACCTGTGCATTCATAAATTAATTTGAAACTTTGAAGGGCTTTTAGTGGGATGCAGCTATTCCAGTATACTGGTACAGTGTGTTCATTTTACTGTGCCATCATTTTTCAAATTGCATTGACTTAGCAGAAGGAGGGAATTCTGTAAAAGTCTGCTGAGAGGATCAATTCTTGCTACACACCATCCAGTTTCTTTAAAGACTGCAAGTACAGAGCTGCACAGGACCACACTGGCTGTGCTGCCAAATCTGTTCTTATTTAAATCAATGGCAATGATCCTCTTGGCTGCCGAGGGAGCAAAAATGTCACGGTGGCACTGTAGTATCCTTTTACAGCTGGGCCTACCAACCTACAGCATCAGCTCAAAGTGACCAGTGAATTTTGAAAAAACCCCCCCAGATATCTGTTGTGGGCAAGTTGTGACTTTCTCAATGGCTAATCCCTCTAGTAGTCTTTATGTAAATGCCTTGAATCTGTTACCATGTTGCATCATAGCAGGATTATTTTATGAAGAAACTCTGACTCAATTTCCTGGAGATAAGAGCAGGTTATCACTGCAAGAGATGGTTAACCCCGCTTGGATACACAAGCAGTTTAAGGTATTAACATTAGTGTGTGATGTGAATTGAGTCTATGATTTTGTTTAGTCGAGAGCAGGAGCAAGTAAACCAAGTTTAACATACTTCTACTTTGCCTAGAATAGGTTGTGTTTTTTTTTTTTTATACTAAGATATTCTGACAAACAGATGCAATCAGCTGATATGTATTATTTTTCATATAGCTGTTTTCCTTCATCATTTTATTCCTTTTGAGATAGGTCTGTCACACTGGCTCATTCATTCCCTTATATTTAATTTCTGTGAAACATACATTATTGCAATTGTATTCCAGTGTAAGTGAGACTATTATTAAGACTGAAAGTGCTTAACTATAGATCAATAGACTGTAAAATATTAATGGAAACCACTCATCCACAGACTTAACCTTCCTGAAAGAAGCTGGCAGTGCAGTTGCTATGGATTACTTATCACCATAACTCCAAAAAAATGTGTTAAGTTCCTTTTCTCAAGCTTTTTTTATGCTTGAGTCATCAGGAAAATGACACAGTAAAGCTTTTTGATTAGAGATCAATAATAAAGTTACAAACAATTTTAATATTGTGTAAACCCTAGTTGACTTCAGAGGAGAGACAGAAATAAAATATTTGCCAAGATTATCACTCTTACAAGATATTTTGTAGAAATACTGACTGGACTTTCTAGGCTGAGACTAAAAACAGGCTCACTTTGTCACTTCTCATTAGAAAAAGAATCAATATTGTCTTTTTTTTAAAAAAAAAGTTAGTATCTTTATCATGAACTGCTCCCACTTCTTATTGTCATGCACCGTAAGCCTTATCTCTGGGGTTGAGCAAAGAGCAAAGGTAGTCTCATTTTGGAGTGAAACTCAGAGATAAAACAGCAAGGAGGCTTCTGAAAGGCTTCAGTTGATTGTAATCTAATTATACGGAAAGTTAACTGTTACTACTCACAAGCATGACTGCTGCATTGGAAATTGTTGGTTTTCTTTTGTGTTTGGGTGGGTTGGCAATTATTGGAGCTACTTTGCCAAATAATTATTGGAAAGTCTCCAGTATACATGGTAGCGTGATCACAACGTCTACATTGTTTGAAAACCTGTGGAAGAGCTGTGCAGAAGACAGCACTGGAGTATCCAACTGCAGAGAATTTGACTCTATGTTTGCACTGCCTGGTATGTGACTTTGCACAGTCTTGTTTATATTTCTTAAAAATTTGTTTGAAAAAAGTAGAAAGGCTTTTGTTTTGGTAATCTGGTAGTACTGGAAAATAACTGGCCAAGGAGGACTTTGTGGATTGAAGTAATAAAAATCTCGTAGCAGAATTGTGTCAAGCACATTGGGAAAGGCTATAAAATGAGGTAAATGAAGTCTTTTGATCAAGCATTTATTTTAATAGGGATTTTAAATATGGTGTAATCTCTTTTCCAGCATCTTGTGGGAGGAATCAGTAGGAGACATTTTTTTAACATATCTTGTGACAGTTTCATGTTTATTTGGAATTATTGTGTAGGCCTTCTGTTGCAATACTTGATAGCTAATGCACTGTACCTGGCGGTTTTTTTCATATAATAGGTAAGAAATACTATTTATGGTTAAGAAGTGGTAGCGTTTTTTGTGTGTTGAGACTGAAAATCGTAGATAATGCAAGAAATACAATGAGTATATGTTATACATGTTATAAGTTATACGATGAGTATAAGTTATAAATTAATATACCTGTCAGGACTTGTTAACTTATGTCTTGTTGGATGTGGTTCTTAATATCAGGAAATTTAGATCTGTTGGCTCCTGTACTCTATATCAGTCTTCAGCAGAATTGCAGATTGTGATCAAATGCTCAACCAAGGCAATATTCTGTGGATAGTAAGCATGTTTATAGACAGTAAAGCTAGTTTTTATTAATCTTGAATACTTTGGTATGTAAATACTTATCCCAGAATAAAAATGCCTTCCTACTTAGTTGAATCTACACTGGGAGGGGGCTAAACTAAATAGGTAGGAGGACACTCCTAATCTGAAGAATGTGTAATATAGGATTAGTGGGAATGGGTATTACATGCACTTTCTCTCCATCCTAAGTAAACCGGTGTTGTTGACCAGCTCTGATGCCAGCATAGCAGTTCTCTGAAACTGTCTGTGCCTGGTATTTAGGGAATAATCTGTTCTCTTCATCTTTTAGTGTTATCTAACAATTGGATTTAAAATGCACGTGTGTATTAAGAGGAACATAACCCTATTTAAACTTCTTAGACTCAGCAATAGCAGGATCATGTCCCTCAGGTATTATCCTTTGCAGAGTGCTTATGTGAGTACGCATTTGGTTCATGTATAAACCCCTTCTAGGACTGGTTTATAACTCACTGCCACCAGCTCTAGGCAGCATCTTGTCACTGATGTATTTACACGGGGTGTTGCCTCTGAGAGTGTCATACAGCTCCCATGCGTGCAGATGTGGGCAATGGGGCCAGATCAGGTCAGCATCTTGGAGGTGCTTATGAAGAAAAAAAAGTGAGTTTTAAAGATATTGGGGGAAAGGGGAAGGCAGAAAAGAGCATCATGAGTAGATGTGCTAAAGCAAAAGAGAAAGGAAGGCAAGCAACAGTAAGGCTCCTGGAGAATTGCAGATAACAACATGGAGTCAGCAGGAAGGAAAAAAATGGGGCCAGACAGAAAGTAAATGAATAGACCAGGCTCTGAAAGTGAATTTGTGATGATTAAATTTGATCTGTTGAATAGGAGATGAGTTACACTGTTGGCAGTATATTTGGCAGTATATTTGAGGGGTATAGGCAGGGGGAAGGGGGAGAGAAAAGCAGCTTGCAGCACTTTAGAGAAAAAAGAGTTTTAGGAAGGGGGACTAAAAAAGAAACCAGTTAGAAGACACTGAATTGTAGAAAAAGTCAAGAGGACAGTTGGGCAAACCAGGAAAGAGGAAGAAAGTGGAGTTGGTAGCAACAAGGCCTGAGCAGACAGTGGACCTCCAAGAAATGTCTGCAGCCCTTGCAGATACAAGCCAAGGCAGACTAAAAATTAACATGGTCAGTTTAGGTATGTTTCAAATTGCTGTGTAGAAACTTGTCTGGAACTGCTACAGCAGAAGATGCCAGGGATTGGCAAGCGAGGAAAAAAAAAAAAGCCAAACACAAAAGTGTATTTGTTACCTCTCATCAGAAAGACCATAAAGATTTTCCATGAAGGTTTCTTTATTGGCAACTGAGCTATGTGGTATACCTCTGGTTTTTGTTTTGTGCATGGGAAATATCAGACTTGATTCTTCTAAACAGATTTAAAGCTTTTGAATTTAGCAAGCCATTAGCCCAAATCAGAAATGTTTGAAGTGAGGCCTTTTTTTTTTTTTTTTTTTAATTCTTTTAAGGTTCCATAGTTGTTTCCCAGGATTTTGGGATAATTTCTTACAATTAGTGTTAATTGGTAAAATGAACTGACTTTGTATCTTGTTCCATAAGCTCATTTTTAAGATAAAGATAACAAAAAAATTAAGCTTTCTGGACTGTGAAGTAAGCTCCTCCATTAAGGCTGCTGAGGTTATTGTATTGTGGTACAAAAAGGATATGGTATGAAATCTGTTACAATAATAGAGCCATTGGCTTGCAAGCAGTTAGCCTGAGGGTATACTGGTGTGTCCTGGAAAGATACAGGGAGTCCCATCTAATACTGCAGGAGGCCCCAAGACCTGAAATGTTAAGTTGTTGGATCACTGCTATGGGTAATTCCTGCTGCCATGGTGTAAGATCCCAAACTAAAAAGCAGCATTGGAGTTGAGTGCTTGTCCTAACAGTATCTTCTGCAGGCAAAATCCTTGAACTGTTCATGGTGCTTTGAGGCGTCTTTTCACTTTTATTGCTGTCTGTATGTTTTCCCCAAAAATTTTAAAATTAGTGCTTAACAAAACATTAATTCCTCGAACCATGTTATCCTTTAATTCTGTGTATTTATCTCATGACTGTTTATTACTGTCTTTGATAACTCTCAAGCTTGCAGGACCAATACTCTTAAGCCCACTGAGTCTGACTGTGACTCTATCACTTTACCTCCTGTTTCTGTGCCTGATTTTTGTTGTCTGGAGAGTTATGAGCTCACTCTGCTACAGACCTAGAGAGCAGGTTACCATGGAGGACATGGAGGTGATCAGGGAGCAAGAGCTTGAATGCTAGCATCAACAATGCGACTGTCCAGGTGCAGTCCAGTTCAGACCCTTCTGATGTGTGGTCATAGAATCATAGAATCATTTAGGTAGGAAAAGATGTTTAAGATCAAGTCCAACAAAGTTAGCAGCCAAGACCTGCTGCATTGGTGACACTTGGCTTGTTTATCTCATAATAAAGGTGCCAAAGTACCATTTGTCCTGGAACCTGCCAAATCCAGGGTGCCATTTCGAAGGGGCCCAAAATCCCTGTCTGACCTTCCTTCTTAGGGTGGTTAATAATCTGGTCCCAGTTTTTGTGCAGTCGATACCTAAATGTGAAGACCGGGAGTTTAAGCAATGTAGAATTGTCAGCATACCAAATTCCCTAATATGCTCACACCAGCTGTAACCTCTCTTGGAGAGGAATACTGCAGCTCTCGGATCCACTCATCTCCCATTCTTTACCCCAACTCAGAGTTTAAAGTGCACTGCTAACTCGAGCATTTTCTGTCTCATCTCTTAGTGGAAGTAGCAAAGCCGGCATGTTTTTTTCAGTTCCTCTGTGGTGCCAGAGCCCCGCACACCTTGGCCAGCACCTGGAGTTCAGAGGTGTGCTGTGCACTGTCATGCAGGTGTAAGGAAGTCATCAGGACTTGTGGGACTTGTGAGTCGGAGACTTATTCCTGCTCCTGTAAATGACCATACATACCATTACTTGTTTTCACAGGACTTAAAGACGTAAGCTATGAAGGGCTTCCTGTAATTTTTCAGGGTTTACTAAAGCCCCAGGCGGATTTACTGAGCTTATAAAGTGTAAGTGTAGTTCAGCTCTGAAATCTGATTGACTCAAAGGCTAAACACTCTAGGGTTTGGATGCTTCTCTGAACCAAATAACAAAGTTGGACAAGATTCACTCATTACTGCTCCTGTTAATTTTGTTACTCCCTCTAATCACTTCAATTTTTTTCAGCACAAGATTAATTTAATTTCTGTATAGATCCTGATTTGTTTTCTCTTTTTCTGTCTTAGCTCATATTCAGGCATGCCGTGCCTTGATGATTGCTTCCATCCTTTTGGGATTCATAGCTGCAGTACTCTCGCTGCTTGGTTTGAAGTGCACAAATGTTGGGTTGAGCGATGAAGATGGAAAAATGAAGTTTGCTGTCACTGGAGGATTTCTCTTTATTTTAGGAGGTAATATGGAGGCTAAAATGAGAATGCTATCAGCACTTTGTATTGCTTTCACAGCTAGACTAAATGAAATGAACACTTGTTCTTGGTTTAAAGCTGTTACAGCCGTTAAAGGAATCGTTCACCTGTGTGCTTTTTAAATTTTTTTCTGGTAGGTCTCTGCTCCATGGTGGCTGTTTCTTGGTATGCTGCAATGGTTACTGCTCAGTTTTTTGACCCATTGTACGCTGGAACCAAGTAAGTTAACAGATCCATCCTACCAAACTCCATCATGTGTTACAGACAGCTGCACTAACCTCAGCTGCTCCAGAGTTTCAGAACTTGGATGGATCCTATTATCCAGTCATACAGACAGGAGGAAAAAAAATCTGTCTTGAGGGAAACTTTTCATCTTAGCGATGTTTGCTGTTGGTGGGGAGGGAGGAGAGGTTTCTTCTGGCAGGTTTAGTGAATGTGTGGGGAGTATCAACCCCACACCAAGGGGTTTCTTTACTGTGTTTACATTTTCTTGTGAGACTTAAGTGCACAACTCAATGCTGTGAAGAAGTGAAAGTCTTAATTTCATCATTTAGACCAAAAGAGGTACAAAATTCTATCTATGGCTAGAATACAATGCCTCAGATGTACAAGCAAATGAAAAAATGTACAGAAACCAACTTGAACTGCATACTAGAGACCTGCAGATAGCCGAGAAACATTATTGAAGTGTGCTGCTTGTCTTAAAGAAGTAAAAAAATATTTTTCACTATATACTAACAGCTCAACATTTATTTGCCTTATGAATGAAAATGAGGCAAAGCCCGTGGGACGATCGGCTCATACAGCTATACACAAACCAGTTTTGAGATATAAAAGCCCTCATTCTTGTCTGATATAAAAGCAACAGTCTTCAAAACCAAATACCTGCTTATGGCACCTTATCTAGGTCAATAGAATTAGCAATGAGGAACAAGGGTGGAGGTGACTGAGCCTCTCCTTCAGAGAGGGGGAAAAAGGGAGAGTGAGACATAATATATTGTCTGCGGAACACGAGAGCACTGGTTTGGGGAAGAGGGGTACCTCTTATACACTTGGTAAGGGTACCTCTACCAAGTATGTAATTTTTTAGATCTGTAAACTATAACCCTTTAGTCCTAGGATCATATTTGAAGTATTTTATAAGTTTCCTCCTGAGGATCAGTTCAGGAAAATCAGAGGTGAAGTGCTTTGTTATGAATCAAAGTACTTCAGGCAATTGCTTTGGATGTTTGTCAGTTTTCCTTGTGTTTTCAAACAAGTGCTTACAAAGAAATTGCACTTGTAAATACTTTTTGTTGTTTTATATCCCCTGGAGAGAATTATATGAAGGGTAATAAATATTTTAGAGGACCGAAACAACTGTTGATAAGGAATTTCAGTTAGTGGGATAGTTAGCAAGTTTTATAGTTATCGGGTATAACTTTGGGGCTTCAATATCAATGCACGTTAATCAGTTACCAGAGTGTTTGCATTCAGTAGCTAAAGAAATCTTTTTTTTTTTAATATCTGAACTTCATGTTTAAGACTATCGATTCACTAAGCAGTTCTTAGTGACTTAGCTTTGATCATTGATAAAGGCAGACATGCTCTTGAGGAAGTTTGTGCTCCTTGGACTGTGAGACAGGTTTAAATTCAATTACAGGCCAGTATTGATCTTCACTCTTAAGAGACTGGCAAATCTGGTTTTTCAGATGGAATTTTTTTTTTGTTTGACTTCAGCAAAATAGTGAAGTTAACCTCTATTAATTCTTAGAGGAATTTCTCACACAGCTGTGAAGGCAACCAAGCTCTCCCGCAGACTCCTCTTATATACTTTCCTTTGGTATGATGTCTACAGCATTCCTGTCTATAGGCAACTAGTGAGCAGAGATGACTGTGTGCACTGTGCAGCACCCTCTGATTGTTTCGGAGTATTTCTCCAGCAATTTGCATCCCCTGTTTTTTTGTGAAAGTGATCATCTCTGTTCTGTGTTTGGAAAGCACCTAAAACAGCGGACACCTTGCAGGGAACACGGGGAGCAGCGAACCTGTGTAAACCTCTGAAACCTTCCTGTTAACAATTAATTCTGGAATCAGAAACATTCACACTTTTAAATGATGATTTTGTGCTTACAAATAGAAAGGAAACACACATATCTGGTTTTGGTACACCTTCTGCACAGTCCGCAGCACTTATTTTGCCCTTATGTTAGGTATCTCAGACCAGAGGTACAGCCATATTGTGGATATAGTCTTTGTCCAAATATAAAACCTTGTTTTTCTCCTTTTGTGAAACTCCTGCCAGACCAGGCTCAGTCATGTCCAGTTGTTGGGTCAGATTCATTATCTGTGAATTTCTTGGACTGGACTAGGGGATTTCCTGAAGGGTGTAGTTTTGTACAGTAGAATGGAGAACTATTCTTTTTTAACCTGGGACTGTGCATAAATGTATTTCAGCTATATAACCACATAGAGTGCTGTATATTTTTAGGATGGTTAAGTTTGATAACTAGCCCTACACAAACAGCTGCTTGTAGGCAATCTAGCATCGTGTCCATAGAAAAGTGATTCCGATGGTTTGCCACTTCTCGTGACACAGGCAGTAAAGTCTGAATCATTCAGTTTCATAAAATGACTTCAGTGGCACAGCCAATATAAGGGCAAAAATAAGTGTTGTGGACTGTACTGAAGGAATAGTATTATCATTTATTATCAACATTTTATTAAATATACGCAAGTATTTATTGCTGCTTATCTTTATGTTGCTTAGTTCTTTCTACTCTGTCACTGATTTGGCAGAGTACTTAAATATCCATGTAAGAGTTTTACTGAACAGACACAAACCCCTATCTGTTCTCCTCTGTTATCTGTTGAAGTACCTTTCAATTAGCTGATTTCTAAGCAGAACATAATTTGTTTGTTTGCACAATTTGTGCATCTCATGGCTCAGTCTAAAATAATGGCTTTGTGATCCTGTTACATGCAGTTTCCATAAAATCTTTCCTGTTTCAGGTATGAACTAGGAGATGCTCTGTACCTAGGCTGGGCTGGATCTGTTCTTTATATGCTTGGTGGGATCTTACTGACCTGTTCATGCAAAGGGAAGAAAAGACAGGATTACAGGTAATCTTGGATTTGTCAGTAGAAATAGTAACTGTAATTATATACCATTTTCTGTTGGTATACTATTCTCTCTCCCTCACCCCCTGGTATAAATCTGTAGCCTGTACAAACAGGAAATTGTGCCTATTAATTCAGTGCTATGGCATGGCACAGACTTGTGATGGTGGGGGGGATGCTGTACCAAACACTTGTGCCTCTCAGCGTACTCGTTGATATTTTGCCATCAGTGGTCACCTATAACGAGCATTTAGTAATTCTGGGTACTGCTGATGGTTCTAAGATCTACATGATGAAAATGTGCAATGAAAGAGCGAACTATCTGTTACAAAAAGAAAATTATATCAAAGAATACCATGTATTATAATCAAGTTCTCCTGCAATACTCACTACTATTAAAATACTGAAACAGCATTTAATTTGCAGAAAGTGTAAAGGCATTTTCCTCCCAAAACATAGCCAATCGATCATTAGATGTATATGATTTTGTTGCACATCAAATCAGAAAAGTTGAGATTTCTGGCCTCAATATTTAACCTTGCCTGGATATATTTTTTTTTCAATCTTAAATTATTCACACGTACAGAAGGTCCCTTGCTGAAGGAGAGGGATGAAATTGTCAGAAATAGCAGAGGTCCGTGTCTACTCAGGAGAGCCCAAATAGCTTGGAGGCTGTAGTGTTAAAGCTTGAGAGGATGATAACATGGAAGGGAGAAGCATGCTCTCTGCTGCTGTATTTCATCTTAGGAAAGTTTTGTCAAAACACATGACAAGTCAGAGTGTTCCGCTGATACTTCATTGCCTAATCTGCAGCCATTTAAGTTTTATGGTAACGTTTCATCAGCCCCATTGGACTTTAGCTCTTGCTCACCATACTTTGATACAAAGTACAAAATATCCTGAAACATCTGAAAAATTAGGTAAAACTGATATATGAAATAGAAGTTCAACATGATGAATGGCAGCTGAAGGGGTTGGCTGAAGATTTTGGCTGTTTTCCTTTCTCATCATCTTGATTTCTGCATTAAAAACTGCAGCTTGCACAAAGGCTTTAAGATCTAGGTTCTCTTCTGCTTTCGGGACTTGACTAAAATGCCTCAAGGCACATGTGAGTTGGGAATCCAGAGTGTGTTTCTGGTTACGAGAGAGATGGCTGCGCTGCCTGCCAAAGAGCCCATCTCTTCCCCCGTAGCTACAAGACCGATGAGAACAGTAGGCCTCTAATTTCCACACCTTTGTGAAGTATGTGCTACCAGTGGGATGGATGCAGATCAAATGAGTAACTTCTTAAGTATCTGAAACTGTGGACATGTGTGTAATACCTATTATTTTTGTATCTTTTTTTTTTTAATTTACAGTTGCAACAAATATGCATATTCAGCAGGCCAGGCAGCTCATCAGCAGCACATTTACACCAAAAACGCTGAGACAGTCATAAGCAACAAGGAGTATGTCTAAACTTATCTTTTACATCGCTTGTAACATTAGTAGGTTATGAACTGAAATAAAGAAGTGAACTACTTCCAGGGTTCCGGTTCGAAGTTACAATCTTTCATCTTAATTTGGAGCAGTACAAAGAGGAGTTACAGTTTTCAATGTAAACAGGAATGGTTTCCAAATGTAAATAGGTTTCTGCAGAAAATGCTGTGATGGGAAATCCTGCGGCTTGAAGGTTTTCTGCATGCTGAGAAGCCCGGTAAAATTTAACTACAGAGTGCAGCGTATCTTGTGACAATCAAGAGCAACTGTTTCTATTTCAGCTGACTCAAAAATGCGGAACTGATATGCTGTAGCTGACTGCAAGTTATTACGCCTCACAGAAATGTGTTTTCATTAATGTTTAGCTTCCTGCTTTTGTTTAGCAGCTTTAGCTTTTGACAGGAAATAAACTTTATTCCACAGACTGGCTGAAACAGATTTTCTGATGAGTGGTATCCTGGCCGTTAATAAGGATGTAGTCTATATACTGTCGGCTTGAAGTCTCATGTTATTCTAAAATTTATATTATACATGATAGCCAAGATTTATAAAAGCTACCAAAAATGCCCTAACAACCAGTCACCTCCAAATCTGCGGATGTGCCACAAACTTCTTGTTGGTTGTAATGCAGATACCAAAGAAATGATACAGAATGAACCAAACACAGCTGGGAGTGAAGAAAGCATCTGGTGCGAAAATGCCTTGTGATAACTAAGGAGATGACAGACCCATTTTTTTTTTTATTTTTATTTCTATGTTTTCAGCTTTTAAAATAATCCTATTTTAACTTTGAGCGATCTTTAACTTTTGGAACTTCTGCTGCATCTGAATTGTCTAATTCATGTAATTCCCCAGTGGCTTTATTCTCCGTCATTGTTCCATCATTAGAATTTCTGCCTTAAACTACTCCACTGCTGGGAACATATGTTTGCCTTGTGTAAGCACTTAGACAGATGACGATGAGCTAACTTTACTTTGTATTGACGCTTCGAGCAACATGGGATGGAATTGCACACTGCAGGTTCACAGGTTTTATAACTTGTCCCTTTTAAATTACATATGTATTAACACAGTTTGACAAAATACCTCTGTATTTCTCTCTGCTTTTAATGTCAAATGATAAACATAACTGTAGCCTGATTTAGACGTTTCCTGCAGCTTCCTTGATATCCCAATAGATAATTTCACAGGGCAAGCAGTTTTAGCAGAAATGATTTAGCCATGTTTCTTGCGTGCAGGTACAGATGACTTGTAAACTGACACATTAAGGCATGAACTGGGCATTGATAGATCTTGTTAGGCTTAGTAAGTAAAGCTAAAAGGAGTTAGGATTACTTTTAGATTACCAGTGTCATCTTCTTCCCTCCACTATCAACTATTGTTTTTAAAATCATTCCTTTGGTATTTTGGAGACTGATTTCAAAAGCTGAAAAGGCACTTAACTTGCATGGCAGGAGCTGAACTCCTTACCATCATCTGTACATTCTGTCCTCTGGATTTTTAGGTAATTTTGTGATGGTATTTTGCTCTTGTTGAATGTAAGGAAAATGCAGAACTCAGGCAGAGACTAAGCAGTTCCAGAGTTAGTTTCCCACCAAAGGTTGTGTCAGCTCATGAACATGAATTATGACTCAGTGAGATAGACATTCAGAACTTCCTTGGTCTAGCATCAGGTCTTCTAGTGATATAACTGGGAAGTTTAATTAAAAACCAAGAGTAAAATCCCTATGTAGTAACTTATTAATTTGTTCAATACGTTGTTATCGTATTCAGGGCCATTCAGGGGAAAATAAATGCTGAAGATACCATGCCTTTCTCTGTTTGTTTACAGTCCTTCCAACCATTTTCTGTTTCTGCTGTTTCTCTCTGCTTATCTGCCCCCTTCAACGGTGACGCTTTGAATGGATTAGATGAACCATCACCTCAGCTTGAGGAGTAAGGCACAGGGGACATATGAAGTGATTATTTTGTTCTTAAATCTGTAGCAAGCCACTTAAAGATAGCAATGCATGAAGACGTTTTAAAGAGAGTTAAGTCCTTTGCTCAGCAGATCAGACTGCTTTGGTATCTGCAAATCTTCTTCATATCTCTGCAGCTGAGACCAAAATCCTGCATTGGGTTCTGCTACTGGTCTGGCAATCTTCACAGTCTAGGAAAAAGGAGAGACATTGTAGAAGCAAGGGTGGGTATCACGCAAACCTT
>VXBL01000738.1:2011366-2140846 GCA_013400195.1 Aramus guarauna | reverse complement strand
CCCCCCCCCTCTTAAGACTTTTGAGATTATTTACTTTGGTTTTGATTTGGCTACAGAATAATAAACAGCTATTTGGTGAGCTGACCTTGGTCTGTGCTTGCTCAGACCTCTTGGCATGTGGTCCCCATTACAGAATGGATTCATGGGCAAGAGATGAAAAGGAGCTCTTGAATTTGCTGGAAATGTGAATGTCTCTCATAAAGCGTGGTGACACTGCTCATGTTTAAGATAGCCTGGAACTGGCTCACGTGTCAGCACGCCTCTGTCTAGTACTGAGCAAGTTATCTAGATTAGAGACTTTAGTGGAGACTAAAAGACCAGAGGGCATGAGTCAGGTGTATTGGACGGGCTTCCTAGCAAAGCTGAGATGGTAGTACTCGTAGCTGGCCAGTCCCTGCCTACTTAGCACACCTGGCAGGTGCTGCTGCTTTGCTGCGTTCAGCTGTCACACTGGTGATGAGAGTAAATCCTGCTTTACGCCTCTGTCTTTAAATGTCACTTATCATGACTAAGCAAGCAATAGGGAAAATGTTCACAAAACAACCAACTTCTTTGCATATTTGCTACTAATGCTTAAATCCTATTTGCATTTGCAATTATGTTTGTCCTAGAAACCGCATGCTGAAAGCTTATTTGTCTGAGCCGGGGGTGAAAAAACTTACAGTGGAATTTTTTATTCAAATGTTGACTATCTATGTAACTGCTAATAAACAGGTGAGAGCACCAAAATAATTCTATGAGAAACCATCATTACTGATAACAAACATTGCACTTCTTACGCAATTGATGTCTAAATATAAATCTGGGTGTAAAAGTACAATACCTCAAAGGCGTCCTTGAGCGGGAGCTTTCTGTGTTTCATCAGATAAGCAGTGCAAATGGCAGCTGATCGGCTGCGGCCATTTTTACAGTAAACTAAGCACTTCCCACCGCTCTTCACAGCCTCTTCTATAGCATCACCACACTGCTCGAAATACCGGTACAGGTCTTCAGCCGGATCATCGAACACAGGCACGCGTATGCCCCGCACCTGCCGGAGGCCGGGGAACGGCTGCTGCCTGGTGACATTAACGCAGAAGGTGACTCCCTCTCGCGTGAGCAGGTCCTCGTTGCAGGCTGCCCTGGCGGTGCCGATGAGCAGCGAGGAGGTGACCTGGCAGAGCTGGAGCATCGGTGGCCAAGGCCACACCGGCACTGCCGCAGAGCTCCCTAATCGCCTCCTCCGTGCAGCATTCGAGCCACCGCACAGCCCCAGTGCGGCGGGACGCTGGGGGCGGGGGGCGGAATGGGGGCGCGGGTTGCTCGCCTCAGCAATGTGTACAGGCTGCGCTGGGCTGTGCTATATTTATCCCCTCTGTACATTCTTAGGTGTAAAGGCTTCAGGCAGGTCCTAGTGCCTGCTGGATCCTGAGAGCTGCATTTAAACAGCTAAAAGCAATTTCAGAGCTCACAGGACGTTTGTAAAACAATCAGATTTGTACAGCCTCTGCTTCTATAGCGGCTTCTTACAAGAAGCTAAGACCTCTGCCTAACTCGCAGGAAGGCTGCTGCTGGGGTCACCGCTGATGCAATATTGATCTGATCACCTCCAGCTCACTGCCAGATCATCTAATTGCCCCTCACCTACAGCAGCAGTGTCTTGTGTGTGCCCAGAAAATGATTTACTAGCTAATTAGATACGGTAGCGCTAATCTTTCTGGACTTCAGTAAAATTGCTGGTGTGGTGCCAGGGCAGAGTATCTTGCGTGTGAATGTGCAGACACGCGCTCCGTCTGTGACGGGCGGGGATGGGGCCAAGGGCCCGGCCAGGCGAACATCACATCAGCCGGTGCTGGGCTGTGCTGCAGGGCTGGACGTGGGTACCAGCCGCTTCCTGGCAGATTGAGCTTCTTCAACACTTTCTTTTCTGGCCATGACGCAAACAGGAGCCTGTGACTGATACTGGCTGCTGGCATGAAGATGAACCCTGCCTATCACAGCAGGAGGGCGTGGACTAACAGGACTGGTGTGAAGTGCAATGCCAGCAGCATCCTCAGCCCCAGGGCATCCAAGGAGTTTCCAGCCGCTGGGCCACTTGCCCCAGCACTGGTGCAGGGGGCCTCCGTGTGCCCAGAGCAGCGTTGCCATCATGTTAGCACCAGGAAATGTCGCTGCTGCTGCACCTGTGATGCTCCACTACCAGCCACGGATGTTTACTAGCTACCTGCCTGCAGCTGACTTGAGGAAGTTCATGCTTGAACGGTTGTCCCTTCCCACCAGCCTGCCCTGTCTCGTGTCCCTGTGCGGAGGAGGAAATAGGAACAGGGTAGTTATTGGTACACAGAGAGTATAAGCCAAATGCAAATGCCATCTCCTGGTGCTGAAGACTTTTGCCTCCTCTGCAAGAAGATGGATGAACTGCAGGGTAATGGTCTCATCCTCTGGCTAGAAAAGGTCTGATGCCTCAGTCCAGATTTTGGGGAGGCTGGGGGGGTGGTGTGTGATCTTCTTGTAGGTAAAGGGCTGCCTTTAGGGTCCCCAAAGCCCTCCCTTCTCTGGGAAGCAGGGCTGCGCGTGGCTACAAGGAAGCAGGAGCTGAACTTGTAGCACGCCCACCCCCCGCCACAATTTCTTAGCCGTGAATTTGCAAACATACAGCTTTCCGTGGCTTTACAAACCAGAGCAAATGTTTGCCAACAGCTGCAATACACACACAGCTGTAAGTGGCCATTATTTAAGATCATAATTAGACACAGAGGAGGCAAAGGAGGAGAGTGATCTACAAACGATTCTGCCTAGGAGAGGACCAATGTGTCTACACTTGTCTGTGTTCATATAAATTTGTGCATATGGTGCCTAAATAGCTGTTACTGCAGGACATGAAACTAAAGAAATACCTACTCACTCAAGGGTATCACTCAATTTATTAAATTTAAGTGATATTTGCTTCCAGGCAGATAGATACACTTTCAGTAGTTTCCAGTTACCAGGTCTCAGACACTCCACGAACGGCTTTCAACGCATTACCTTGACTCCTGCATTCAACCCTTCTGGAACTGGACAGTGCAGAGTCGAAGCACAAACCTTTCTGCTGCACCAGTTCTGTCTCAGGCACGTGCTCGAGATCCGACATCCACGGCGCTGCGAGGGCCCCGCGGTCTGCTTCGCTTCCTGCTAACCATACCAACAGCTGCACTAGTACATGGCCATGGTAAATAATTAGCACAACACTTAGTAACGACAAATACCAAAGGTATTTCTGATTCCTTGCACTATTATGCCACTTTTTGTGCATCTGTATGAGAAAGAACAAGTTTAGCGTACTTGCTTTGGTCCTGAAGTCAGGGTCGCCTTGGCTCCACGCACATCACATCCCTGCAGCCCTAGCAGTTGTTCTCCAGATTGCGCAGGGGTGGCGGCCGGCAAACCCGCAGCACCACATCATTGGCATCAGCCCGCTACAAACCTGGTGGCTGAAAGCAAGCTTTCTTTCTGACCTGGCCTTTACCTGTGCCTTAGCAAGGAAAAAGAAAAGAAAACTGCAAACTCAGCTTAAATGGAGAAGAAATAAAGCTGCCCTGTAAATACAGATTTAAGTCTCCAGCCTTTTTATTTATACAAGGATTCAAAGAACATATTTCAACTTTAGATAAACAGTGCAAGAGAGTTACAAGTACCTTGGTAACAGAAAGAAACAGATAACTGTCCGGCTATGCCAATAAGTGAAATAATTCTTATTCCTGCAGATAGAAATGCATCTGTTTAAAGCAAAGGTGGACTTTAGATATTTTTGCTATACCTTAGCCCCTACCAAGCCCACCAGAAAACAACAGGCAGTTTGTCATTTGTAAATGATAAGTAGCTGCGCTCTCAAAGCCTTTTGAGACCCTCGTCCTTAGTTAAAAGATACACGTTATGGCACGAAAGAGCAGGCTGAAAGACAGAGACACTTGGAAATCCACTATTTCTGGTTCTCCCCTTCCCAGGAACAGGGGTCCTTCCTTGTTAATATTTTTTCCTAGCNCATTCCTTGTAACCACCCCACGGCCGCTGCCAGCCCCCGCTGTAGCCGCAGCCCTCGGCCCGTGCCCGCCACGGGGCTGGGGAGGTTTGTCACAATTTTTTGAGCAGGCGGTACCCCAGGAAATGTCATTTATGAGCGGTGAAAGGCCCCAGGCCCCCTGCCAGCCCGCGCGCGTCCTCACGGCTTGTCAGGACCTGGGTTGACTTCAACGTGTTGGGCCACGCCAGCAATTGCCCAGCTGTCGGGTAACTATGGGTTGCTTTAGGTTGGCTTTAGTTTAGAGGGAAACTGAGTCAATACCCTGGGGGCACTGGCCGTTCTGGCTCCCCAGCAGAAGGTGGCACGGCCGAGCGCAGCCCCAGGACACCGAAATGCAGCAAATCGGGGAAACCACTTCAGGGCAACAAAGAGAACAGAAAAAGTGAAAAACCAGGAAGCGACAAAAAGCAGCAGCGTAGGCAGACTGTGTGGAAAGGTATACAAAATACACCCAGTGGCCCCAGGGCCGAGGAGGGCCGAAGCGTCAACACCAACATCACGCACCTCCCGGCAGCGGGGCGAAGCCCCCGGCACTGCCCGGGCCCCAGCTTGGCTCCAGGACCGCAGCCATCGCCTCGGGGCCGGGCGGGACGCTGAAGTGGGGCTCAACCCCAGCCAAAGGGGAAAGCACCGGGAAGGGTTTCTGCTGCGTAACAGGTTTTACTGTATCCTTGAGGCTTTGCCTTATTAATTTGGACTATTAGGTTTTATTATTGTAACAGGATCAATAATTTGGGCTATTAAATTGTTAAACTATTAACTGGACAATCAGTAAATTCTTGGTGTCACATTTAAGGTGTGTTCCCCTTGCGGCCCCTAAGAGGCTTTTGAGGGAAACAGGCTGACGGCAAACACTAACTGCACAGAAATGGAAATGACAAGGACTTTCCTTTCAATCTCCCATTCTGCAAAGCAAAACATTGACCTCAGCGTCCACGTGTTGGAACTCCAATCCAACCCAACCATTTTTTGAAGAGGGTACAATGTTTTAATGCCCCCTCCCCGCCCTTTCTCTGCTTTGGATCTAAGGTTTCTGCAGGATCGGTTGTGACGATTTCTGTAACAGAAGGCTAAATCTGTATTGGCAGTTCTGGTTAAAAAAAGAAAAAAAAAGATAGGAACTCTTTAGAGCAGTAAAAGTAATGTGGAACTTGCCAAGTTTCTAGAAGTAAATAAATCTGTATAAATCCATGACTTGTATTTATCCACTCCTGGGTTCCGGCAGGTCTAGTGGCATTGGCTGTCCTTTAGCCAACCTCCAGCATCCTGGCTTTCATTTCTGAAACGCTACCAGATCAGATCAGTTTTAACCTTACAAGAAGGCGAGTACAAGGCGGAAAGGATACCACATCAGTCACATTAGTGACTGTGACCTGGAGAAGCCAGTCAAAGCTGGCCTAAAATCTCTGCCTGGTTTGGGGAGCCATCAGCATCGTTACCTGACCCCAGGCGGGACTCCTGCCCCGGGGAGGGCAGGCAACGAGCTCCCTCCGTGCCCGTCTGCACCGGCTTTCGGCTTTATCTTGCTCATGTTCTCATTTTCCCTTAAATTGCACATTCTAAAAACTGCTAATGTTAAAAATGTTTTTTTTCCCCCCTTCTTAGAAACCAGCCAAACCCCAACCCCATAGTGTTTGCTCAGCCCAAAGACACGTCTCCTCTGGCAGGACAGAGCAGAAATGCTCAAACACGTGCTGTGCGGAGCGGTGAAGCAGGAGATCGATAAATCTCTGCCCTCCCTCTCGCCCGCAGCACAAACACATCTGAAACTCAAACCCAGCCCTGTAGGAATGAAGCTCAACCCCCAGGCATGCTCTGGGTTCAACCAGTCACAGCGACTGTGTGGTATCTATAACATCTGCTAAACCTACATCTCCAGCTGATGCTCGCCGTACCCATCAGGTACAGAAGCTTCTGGAAGCCCCGAAGCACACAGCCCTACAAGCACAGACACTCCTACAGCTACATGAGGATATTTATATCTTCCACTGACCACCCCCACTCTCAAAGCCCAGCACAGAGTTCACCTCACCAAGCATTTCTGGGTTAGGGCAACCGCCCGCCCGACCCAGAGGCTGGTGTGTGGTGGGGCAGGGCAGCACGGTGAGCCTGGCCCTTCCCTGAGCCAAAACGGAGCTGCCAGCGGGTGTGGGAGCCGCTGTCTCACCCCATCCCTGCAGCGGTTAGGGACTGTGCATAGGAGGATGGGGAAGGGACAGGGAAAACGAGCATTCACTTAAAATCTACAATGCAACAGGAAGAAATACCAAAAAGAAAAAATAATCCCAAACAAAACGTGTCCCGTCCTCACCTCCCCCTGGTCGGTGCTCCCTTGAGTCAATCTCTGGGGCAGGGGCTGATGGCTACCAGCCCCTCTCTGCCCTAAGGCAGCTGCCTGGGGGGGTGTGTGGGGGTCACTCCTGCGTGTGCCCGTGTGAGCTCCCACAACCAGTCACAATGCTCCAGTTAGTAAAAAGTCCCTGGTCTGTCTTACTACCAAAAAAAAAGGGGATTCCCATGCGCGGCTGGGGCCAGAGGAGGAGGCGGCAGCACAACTGTCAAGCGGAGAATCCCACTGTGCATATTTTCATCTCTCTGTTACCTACGACGGTACTGCACTGCAGGTAGAAATTGGACCATTATTACTTGGGTAAAAAATGGCTTTCCAACTAGCATGCAAAGAAAAAATACCCCAAACCCCAACCCCTAACACTCATTCCCAGTCACGTAGATGTAGGAGACCTACATTTCAAATCGTCATCAGCTACGAGCTCTAGTCAAGAAACCCACTTGTGATCTTTCCGAAGAAAAAGGGAGTTCTGCATTTCTGGGTCCAACAGCCACTGCCAAACCGTTTCAGTTCAACCCGCCAGACCTGCTCACACTCCTACGTACGCCGCTGGAAGTGAAGGGGCATCTCTGCCTGCCTAGGAGGTACAGAGGAAAAACCCCAAAGAGCCCCTGAATGCAGCACTTGAGCAGCGCCGATGACCCCGGTCTCTCCGCGTTACGAAGTGGCGTTGCTCTGGGCACCGTCATGCTTCGGCAGCGGTACGGTGAGCGGCGCTCTGGCCAGCGGCTGGGGAACAGGATCAGGGCAATTGCATATTCCACTGGAGGCAGCAGAAGAGCTGCCCTCGGAAGGGCCGGCCGGCAAAGGCTTGTTTCAGCCCCGAGAGCCAGTTTGTGGCGATAACAAAAGTAAAACAATGAGGTATGGAAAGAAGGGCCCAGCATTGGGGAAGAGACCAAGAAAGAAGAAAACAGCTCGAGCACTGCCAGAAATAGCAAACAACTGAAACCTTTTNGTTGGTTGGTTGGTTTTGGCAAAGTGAAGCCCTCGGCCGCAGTCTCTTTCCTGGCTGTGCTAGTGAGTTACCGCCACAAGTGCTGCGCGGCAATGAAAGCCACCGAAAGGAAGAGGAGGAAGGTAGAAGGCAAAGATCTGCTGCTGGCCCCATTGATGCCGTGTCCAGACTGCTTAGGAATAGCGTGCGTTTCTGGCTGCCTGGTGCTGGGGCTCTTAGAAAGTCTTTTGCCACAGACATCATCAGGACAGCTGTCACCGCTCCCAGAGCCGCTCATGTCATCACCTGCACAGAGACAAACGCGCGATGAGCCCCAACTGCCTTCCTTATGGCAGGCGATGTCCCTGCCTTCCCCCTGCTGCAACCCTGGGAGCTCTGGGCACCAGCACCGCCCCGGCCACCTCCTGCTCTCTGCATCCCCCAGTACGGGATGCAAGCCCGTACCTGATCTCCGACTGACTTGAACCACCAGCTGCGGCAGCTGGAAACCTCTGGAGCAGACGGGAGCAACGGCCCCATCAGCAGGGCTGGGCTGGGACTGGAGAGAGCACCCGAGGTCTCGGTAAGGCGCTGGGAGCAGCGCAGCCCCCAGCCACCTCGCAGCGAGTCGGCTGCACTCCAACAGACCCACTGCAGCCCTGAGCCAAAAGCCGGGTGGCCACAACCCCTCTCTGCCGTCAGGGCCCAGCTGCAGGGTCTGCACGGAGGCCCGTGCCACCAGCCGGGACTGACTGCTCAGCCCCTCTCGCCTGCTGCAGACCTCTCCGGTTGTGCTAAACTCACTTGCGTCTTGGAAATCCACATCATTCCCGATGTTTGCATTGCCCAGCCGGTTTGTCATGATCTTCAGCTGCATGATTTGCTGGCGAATGGTCATATCTGGCTTGGTGATGTCCACCTCCACCTCCGGGTTGTTAATCTGATTAGCTAAGCCGTCCCCCATCACTTCGGGCAGGTAACTGCGAAGGAAGGCGACAGGTTTAGAAGTCTCCCCCCAGCTAAGCTCACCTCTCCCCGTTATGGACACCAGTGATAATCCAGCCTCTCTGAACCCCAGAGAAGCCACAGTCAGCAACGTTGGCTTGTCAAACAGCCTCCGTATGCTGGTGTTTGCTGCGAGGCGGCCAACTCTGCAGATGGCCGAGCCATACTGCCACGGCCAGACCCCACCAGAGCCTGGGGCTTGCCCTGAGGCCACCTCAGCTGCAGGAGGTGGCTGGTGGCCTTGCAGCATCACTGTCCCGGCATGGGGAGGGGCTTCCTGCAGGAAAGGCTGTGCACAGGGCTGAGGGGTTGCTCTCAGGCAACACGTACCTGTGGAGCCACAGTGACACTCCCCCGTGGAAAACCTCTGTCCACGTGGGAGGCTGAGGAGCACCTTCATCCCTGTCCCGGTTAACCCCTGTGGGGACTGACACCCTGGGACGACTGAATGCCCCCAGCCCCAGTACGACCAGACAGGCCCCCAGGGAAGCTTCAGTTAACTGGGAGCTGTCAACCAGCAAACAGAGCTGTGCTGCTCCTTCAGCAGTGCTCCTGCAGATCTGCAGCACTGCTGGCAATGACAAGAAACATGGAAGAACCAAGGCTGCCGGCTCTGGGCTGGCAGAGACCAGCCCAGCAGGTCTGTGGAGAGGAGCAGAGAAAGGTGCATGTGCAGCAGCTGCCCATCTCCCCTCCCGGCCATCCTTCAACCACCAGCCATGGGTGGGACATGTTTCCACAGCTGCTTGATGTCACCCGGGTGTCCTCTCATGAGGAACCAGCATTTCAGAGCAGGTATGGATAGAAAGATGTGCAGGCAATTCTCAGTAACGGCTCTGGAGTTTGTGAGCCAAGTCCAGCCCTTCTGCCTTCTGAGTGCAAGTGGAATTGCAAAACTGCTTCCTTAGTCCAAAACTACACAGTCATCTCACGGCAAATGCATTTCAATGCTTAACCCTCCAACACCCCGCAAAAAGACAACAGGCTTGACGTTCCCAGGTACCAGTTTTTCAGGAAACGCAGCACTTCTGTGGACAGGGACAGACTTTCGGCTCAGTCTGAACAAGTGGGGCTGGCTGAGATGATGTTAAAGTGCCTTTTATCAAACCCTCCCTCTCCCACCCCAGAATGGTGGGAGGCACCTTGACACTCTCCATACCTGGCCTTTGTCATCCCGTTCCAACACTTGTCGTCCACCGCTGAACTGGTCATTACTTTTTTGCTGCACAGGCTGCCAGGCAGGGTGATCCAGTAAGTCTTGAGAGCTGTCAGATTCCCTTTGGCATCTAAAACCTGTAACCAAGGAGGATGCTCAGGGCCAAGAGAGTTCTGGGGCACCTCAGGGCTGCATCACCTGGGCTTCCCAGGGCTCCAGGAGGGAGCTTCAGACCTGGAGGGAGCGTCAGAGGCAAACTCACCAGCATCTCCAGGGCCTGTGCAGAGGATTTTGCTTCCAATGCCACCTTCCCCCGCCTTTTCTTGTCCTCGCTGCTAGAGCCTTTTGTGCTGATTTTAGGATTTCCACAGCCTTGAAAAACCTGAAAAGCAAACCAAACTCTCAATCTCATGTTTTGATACTATTTCTTTAATTAATTACTACTTCACAGTTATGGTTTTTATTTTCTTCTCAAGTATTTTTATCTTTCCTACTCGCAAGATCTCCGAGATTCTGGCTCAGTTTCTGGTCAGGTTACTCATTTGCAGGATGTGTTTTCAGCACACTGTAATTGGTTTTGGTTACCGCTATCAAGTAAAACATTCAGCACTAACACAAAATTAGTATTTTTTTTGGATGAGTCACCAATGTGGATATTAAATTATTTCGAGCAATTTTATCTGTTCCTATTATGATTGAAAAATAAATCCTGGGAAGAACAAGATGGGAGTTGCTCACACTCACTACACCAGCGGTGTGGGCTTCAAGACTACAGAGCATGTGAGCTTCACTGATTTGGACGACAGACCGAGGTGGGACTACCCCAATGGCTCTTGCAGCTGGCACCCACACTTCAGCAAATGAATGTCCCTTCAGACCAGGGGAGTGCTGAGATAGTAGATGTGTCACAGTCTGTCAGGTTGGATGTTTCAGGGGAAAATGAGGAAGCCGAACTGATTTACCCCCTAACTTTGGGCACCTCCCATCATCTAACTACGTGCTCAGGTGTGCTTGTAGCCAAAGGAGAGCAGAAGCACTTTGAAGGTACAAATCCTCAGACTTTGCCTCTAGGAGGAGATGAAGAGTGCCCTGGAAGCACCAGTTTCTCCCAGTCTCTGCATGACCAGTCCAGGCAACGACACCTCTGCTGCAGATAGCCAGTGGTCAGGCAACCGAGCCTCACCGCAGCTGGTGGAAGGAGTGCTCGGACAGCCAGATCTAACGAAGCGCCAGAGGTCAGGAGGGCCTTTGCACTGTCAGTTTGATTCAGGAACCACCAGCCTTTACAAAGCAAGCCATCTGATTTGAAAAGACGGCTCCAAGCTTGTTGTGGTTACCAGGGAGCTGTCAGGAGCTATCGATAAATCCAGCTTTGCACGGTGTCCCCTTAAAGCAGAGCAATCAAGACCTTGGACAGGAGCACTGTTAACGCAGCTTGTGCCAGCTGCTGAACGCTTTTGCTAATGGATTCTGACAGCCATCAGCAAAGGCCTAACCTAGACAAGAGTCCCTTTGGTGGCAGTGGGTCTCATCGGTGTGTCTGAGGGACATTCAGAAAGCCCCCTCCTGGGGTGCACTGTGCTGCTGACCACATGGATCCAACGACAGTTCAGCACCGAGCCAAGTTGCTGATCTGTCTGCTTTGCTCTGTGCAAAAAGCCCCACCCTGAAAACTGCACGTAGAGCATTTTCTACTTCAAAATAAAACCAACTTGGTTTCTCTGCTGTATCTTTCTTATTGGCCTATTACTGTTAGCAGGAGACAACCCTTTCAGGAGGTAAAAGCCCTGGGAGTTCTCCAGGACAGCGGCTCTTCTAGCAGCTCCAGCACAGCATGGTATCAAGACGATCCTCTCGCCAGCCCAAGGGCTTTAGGTGAGCAACACCCGTTACTGATGGAGAGAGCACAAGTCCTGCAGCCTGAGGTGATCAATAGGCTCCTGCATAATGACAGCAAATAGGTGTCTGCAGCCTCCGACAGCTCCTGCCGCCTCAAATCCATCAGAGCGTCACAGGGAGCGAGGGGGATGTGAGGAAGCGAGGAGAGTGCTGCACGGTGCAACGAATGCAGGGCTCTGTACCAAAAGTGTTTCCTTCCAGTTATTCCCCAGATCCCAGAAGAACCCACGACTGAGGGTGTCACTGGGTCCAAGGGCCACTTCTGGCTCTTCTCACAAGTGGCAGACAGCACCCTGGCTCTAGCCTGGTAATGGCTGAAGCCCTCAGCTGCAGCCCGAGCCTGCTGCCTTCGGCCCTGACGGACAAGACCCCTGGGACTGGCCTGGGCCAGTCCTGAGCTCATCTGACAACGATGCCACTTTGCTGTGCTCAGAACCAGAGCTTCGAGCTGCAGCCCTCTGCAGCTCTCAGCCTCTGCTACCAGTGCCACCAGCAGACTGACGCATTCATCTGGCCACCAGATCGTACTGAGAAGCTTGTTACACGTTTGGTTGCTCCAATCAAACACCAATTAGACTACTCACTCCTTTTTGTTTTACCAGATTTAGTATATGCCCCTCAGAAACACCTTTCTTTGCAGATGACGCCATGTTTTCCCACATCATGGGCTTGCTTTTATGTGGACAACCTCAGTCTCACCTAACAAGGGAAGAAAGAATATGGCCTTTCATGTTGGAAAAGAAACCTAAACAAGTTCTTGGATGCTGCTGTTAGTGCTTTGACATGTGCCAGTGAATTCCTGCTCGGCTAAGCTATACTTCTGGCCCTTCCCTTCTCCAAGACCCAGTCAGGACCTGCCCCACGCCTTTCATCTGCACCTCTGCCCTAACAGCGGGACAGCTGCAGGACTTGGGGAATGTCTGGGCAAAAAGCAGAAGCCCTGAAGGGCTGTTTTGGTTCCCAAAGCTTCTCTTACCTGCAGCTACAGAGGTGATTGTGGTTAAGTGGATAAAGATACTAAAAATAGAAGACCAATAGAAGAGAGCTTCATGATATACCTCTTGGAAGAAAGGTGAGCATCAGGAGAGCCTGTTTTATACTCTCCAGATGGACTGCCAGACTGCAACTCTGTCCCCCAGACACATACCGATAGCCCAGTGTTTGCACTGCAGAACATCACCCCAAGGCAGGCTAAAGCAGCGCCTTCTGTCACTAGGGACCCTGCGCTTTCTGCACGTGCCTCAGCTCAGCCAAAACACCTCAGGGCTCTTCGGACACAGAGGCACCTGCCAGCAAACGGCACCACACCTCCCACAGTCACTGCACACGCAGTCCACCTTGTGTGTCTGTACCTAAAGGGGGCTGGCTGGATGCGGCAGGGAGGAATATTTGGAAACACTTGAGAAGGGTTTTGCCCATGTAAGATGGGTGGCTTCCTATCGTTAGAAGAGTGGGCATTTGATCTCTTTCATCCTTCATCTCCTTTAAGTCAGCTGAATAGCGAGCACAAAACCCACGTGGTCCTGGCAATTACCCCGGTGTATGCTCAGCCAGGCCCAGGCACGCGCTCTTACCTTGGCTGTGATCGAATCTTTGTTTTCTTGCAAGTTAGAAATAGCTTCAGCGATCCTCATGTGAATGGTCCCTATTACAGTGTCTACATTGTACGGTCCATCGATCCGATCAGCCACTACTACCAGGGAATCTAGTAAAAGAAGACAGAGACAGCTCTCATCAGATTCTGTATAAACCAGGTTAAAGACCACACTCATGCTGGGTGGGATAAGCTGTTGGCCCCTCAGCAGGCTTCTTGGGAGACTTCTCTCCATTTTCACTGCTGCCTAAGTGCACGCTCGCCTTCCTCTGGGACAGCTGTCCCTTCCCAGCTACCCTCAGTGGCAGAGGAACAGAGGTCACCTCCTGCAAATGGTAAATGAAACCTGTATTCACACAAAGTGAGCAACATTTCCTGGGGTGCTACAGAAAGGAAAACCAGAAAATTAGTGCAGAAATACTAAGTAATGCATAGCAGAACTTGGACCTAACCCTCTCCACTCACTGTGTACCTGCAGCAAGGCACTGCAGCCAGCAGCCACTGGGAGGACTGGGGTTAGCCAAGTGCCAAAGGTACTGGACATCAGCAATAGCTTCTGTGGCAGTGAGGGAGTGAGAAAGGGAGTAATTCTTCTCACCCTCACCTCTGGAAAGACAACACGTGGCCAGCCAGGGAAATATCAGGTTCTAAAGGCAGAGGAGCAGACCAAAACGCCCACAACTGAACTAGTGAACAGAACAGGGAGTGACTGAGGGGTGTCTCTTGCTCGCCACTCCTCTTGTCCTGGAAAGCTCTGCTGTGCAAGCGCTCCTGCCTGGCCTGGAAGCTCCTGCTGGATGGCTGCTTGGGGACCCTGCTTGGCTTACAAAAAAATTACCAACTGCTGCCTGCCTCCGGAGATGCTTCTGAGCACTCCAGCTGGATCTGCAGCAAGGACAGCCTATATGCTCACAGGGCTTGGGTCACTGGGGAACGCCACTGCAGAGGGAGGCTGACATCCTTGGTGTCCAGTGAAAATCAAATAGGATCCCACAGAAGGGCCCAAACTGGGTTTGGACATCTAAAATGGGATCTTAACCAGGTCTGGTTTTGTCAGTCAAAAATTGTAATTCTGAAAGTCACTGCTACGCTGCTGCTGCCTCAGTTTCCTACCACTTGTGCTTTAGTGGGCCAGAGGCCAGGCCGTGCATAGGCTTCATCAGCATTTAGGGACTTGTCATTCAGTTACGTGTGACCTCAGATGGCTGCAGTGCAGTCTGTGTTCCCCAGGGCACACCAAAAGCCTCCTGGCAGGACAAAGGAGCTGTAGGAACGATGGGGTGGCCTGCGCTCGTCTGGACCAGAAACTGCTTCATGTTCCTGTGGGCTTGCCACGTGGAAGAAAACAAGTGCAATGGCTTCATGTTGGTTCTTCTTCTCTAAACAAAGAGGGTCAAACCCCAGGGTCTAGGTTAGAGATGTGTACCATTCATACATGGAGTTATTCATTAGGAGTGATTAATTCTTCTGTCCTAAATCCTGATACCTCACCCATCAGCCTGGCAGGAGACTGTCACAGCAGATGGTGTGATGTTGCAGAAAAGCTTATTCAGCATGAGTTTGTACTCCTGACATTATTCAGGAGCAATGAAACCACCAGGTGAATTATGCCCGGCAGTTCAACAGAATAAAATATGTCCTTCAACCTACACCATGCCACAGTGTGCATGTGTCACCCATGATACTGTTTTAAAGGACTGACGCTTATCTTTGAGCTGCACAGCAAATTTCCTTCGAGCAGGAGTCCAACCAGCTGGAGCATAACCAGGGACCGCCACCATTTCAAACCTGCTAGGGAAGTAAAGTGTTCGGTCCCATGCCTGGGCAAGCCAGCAGGACTTGGCGGAAAGACCCCAAATGATTTCCACGAGGTCTAGGCGAGGTTTGTGCAGAAACACTAGGTCCACAGAGGAGGTATTATGTTAATAAGGAAGGCCTGATCCTGAGCTCACTGTTGTCAAATTAACAGCACGCTCAACCCTCACAAGTATGTTCTCTCTGCTGTTACATGACTGATGTTCAGACCCTGACAGGTCTCAGAGAATGACCAAGCTGGGCAAGGACTAGAATGGGGACAGCAGAAACCCACAGAAGATACCAGATCATGCCCACAGGGCTCACAGGCCAAAGGCAGGTCCAGCCGGTGGGGAGCAAGGGCACAACTCAGAAAAATAACTGGGAGGACTCAAACCTCAGCCAGTCTGGAGTGTGGGTTACAAAATACTCTTTGCTCAGGTCTGTAACATTGGATTTAACAACATGTAAAGTCACAGCTTGGAAACATTATGTATTTATTTTCTGCACTGAAAAAAAAAAAGAAGAAAGAAAAGAAGGTTTTACTGGTTAGCTGGAGCAAGAATGGAAGCGATGGCCACAGTTTCCAAGTTACTGTGCTCTCTTTTCCTACAACACAGTTCTATGGCAGTGCAGATTTCTAAAGCTAAACATGCCATACAAGGGTGTAATGTTTTTTTGTATTCTGGGAAATAACATCTCCCGCAATATTAAAAAGCTTGCAGTTTAACTTTGCTGCCACTCGGGGGTTGCAGAGTCATCTTTGAGACTATTTTCCAGACCATTTTAGCTGGCAGAGGCACTAATGTGAGATACAGACATTTAAATCAAAGGCTGCACCCCCAAATTAGTGATAAATTATGTTTGAACCACTTACTATAAAAAATCTCCCTTAATTTGACCTGCCTTAATTTGTCAAATTGAAAGAGTAAGTCTGTGTTTAGTGTAACAAAATCCTCTCCAGCTACACAGAAGGGCCTGGAGAAGGGTGAAGAATGGACAATGCCAGTGATCTGCTATCTTTGACTCTGGGTCTTGCTCCAGTCCCTGATCAAATTGTGACCTCTGACACTAAAATGTCCAACTGCAATTAGAAAGAAGCTCCTAGCCGTCACCTCTTGACAACAACAGCGTCTCTTGGGGAAGAGGAAGCCAGAATAAGTGCAAAATGCACTCGGAATTGCCTCCCTGTCAATCAAGGAGAGCGGCACGATGGCCCTTCAGTGACAGGCAGTCATCCTGCCAGGAGAGCAGTGACAGGTAACACTTGGCTTGCTCTGGTCAGAATGGCCAAAACGCCATCAAATTCCTGGTGTAAATCCTTGGGGAAGGCAATATTCCTCCCCCTCTTTTACAGCAGCCTCCCAAGTCGCTCTCATGGGGAGCGCTTCCAATTAGCCGCAGTAAGTTGCCACTTGGTTCGTTAGCCCCCAGTGGAAGGCGGGCAGCTGGCCAATGCACCTCACCGAGCAAGTGTACCGGCCTGCGTGTGCAGCGGTTCGATATTTATTTGGCAGTGTCTCCTGAGAGAGAGGTGACACTCCTTGAGCTTCAGTGGGATTTTTATTGTTAGCACCACCGCACGTCAACCCTGAGCCAGCCTGTCGGACTGCAGCTGGCCAGTGGGCTGGCAGTTTTGCTGGCCAGGCAGCAGGAGCCAAGACAAGGGAAAAGGCCAAGCCCAAAGCTCATCTCCCCTGGTGTCCGCCTTCCGTGAGCCCAGACAAACATCAAGGCTCCTTCAGGTCTCAGATCGCTCCTGGTCTCAATGTACAACCCAGGAGAGAAAGAGGAGCTTGCTGGGTGATGCTCTGTGGGCGCAAGGAAGAGTGAGAGCCTTACCTTTGCAAACAACCTCCCCGATGGACTGTGGATGGGGAGAGGCTGTGTGCTGTAACACAAACACCATTTTCTAAACACGGACCCTCACCAGTCTTGAACCACATTCATCAGCTCCACAAGCCACTCTGAGCAGTAGTTCATATTTAAACCAGCAGCCACAGGCTCTGGAAAAACAGCTAAGAGAAACACGAGGTCTTCTCAAAAAAGATCAGGCAAGGCAGAATTTCCTGCAGAAATGCCTGGCTGAAGTTCTCCAGCCTGTGTTGCACAGGAGATCAGACCACACCATCACAGTGATATTTCTGGCTTTAGTCTCAATGAAATGGACATCTCTATACACATGCAACCTGCTTTAAGAGACCCATCGTCTCAGCTGAGTGACAAAACAAAACCAAAATGAGCTCTTTTCTTATTTAAAAGACAAGTCTAATTTTCCCATTCCTGGTGATGCCTGTGACTTCTTTCTCCCCATGTATTTGTTTAAGATACCTCTTCCCATTTAGAAGTGAGCAATTCTGATCCCTTTGCTCTCTACCCATGGAAACAGTTTATGGCTAGTTTCTAGACTGCCTCCCAAGGAGGGCTGCAAGTGCTGCTCCTGTGCTCTCACAACTGCTCTGGTACGGAGGAGGTGGCAGCTCTGACGGCGTACAGGTGGCAGGACCTGTCCCTAAGCTTCAACACTTGGGAGGGAAGAACAAATTACTTGAATGCAACATGTGGGCAATCCCAAAGTAGCACAGGCAACATGAAAACTCTTTAAGCCCTTGTTAGCCAGCCCAGCAGTGTCCTTTCCAATGGTATTAAAGCCCACCAAAATGTCCTGCAATAGCTTCTAGGCATCAGACCACGGACAGAGAAACGGTGGTGTAAAAGAGCCTCCAACAGTCTTTTCTTTACTCGCCAAACACTACCCAGAGAGTTCAAAATGTGCCATGAGAGGCAGCTGTACTGCGGCAAAGGCCATCTTACCCATCAGGTACTTCCACTCAGTGTTCAGGTCCGCTTGGTTGGCCAGGCAGCCCTTCACGACGTTCAGGCAGTAGTTGTTGCACGGCTTCACGTTGGACATGCCCCGGCAGTGCGGGCAGTACATCAGCTTCATGATGGCGCGAGTGCACTCGTGGCTGAGAGACACCTGGGGGAGACAGAGCAGTCAGACACACGGGCAGGTGAGGGGGCCCTGGCTCCGGGGCCAAACCTGCCCCCTTCCCTGGGGTGAAGGAGCTTGGCGTGACTGAAAGGCAGCACGGCTCCCTGGGTGCGTGGCCCTGGGAAAGTCACTTTCCCTCTCACTGCCTCTCCTTCCCCCCACCCTCCCTTGGGTGCCATCCCTGCTGTGGGGATGGGCCCTCCGAGGCAGCTGCTATTTCCTTGGGCTCTGTTTGAACCGAAGGGACTGGGAAAAACCTGCATATGAGCACCACCCCCCTTCCAGCCAGGTCTGCCTGGGCAGGATCTACAGGGGGTGGCCACAAGGACGGCTGGGGCAGCCCACAGGCTGTAACTGCAACCCTGACATGTGCCACGTGTGGGCCCCTGGAGCTGCTGCCATCAGTGCCACCGCCGTGCCCTTTCTGCAGGAAGGGCTTGCTGTCACCGCCTGGCATACGCAGGTGTCCCATCACAAAACGCATCTCCAGCTTTCTGGGGGGATGCGCAGCGGCGGCCTGGACATGGACAGCTCTCAGCTGGCGTCTTTGGAAAGGAGGATGGTGTTGGGGGAAGATTTGAACAATTTCAAAAATACAGGCAATTGAGAGCTCTCAACACAGGGAAGTGATTGCTCTCTGAAAGCACTTCAGGAGCCCCAGGCAGCCGGTGAAGTGGGCCAACACACGCCGTGCCAGTGGCTTGTAGGCGCTGCATGTGCAGCCGATGCTTTGCAGAAGTGACTCTGGCGGTGGCTTTGCCACCTTTAATTAAACCACCCTGCTCCCCTAAGCAGAGAGCCAGCGCAGGTGCAGATCCCAGCGAGCACGGTGGCAGCCTGCACAGCACGTCAGTCCCCTCGGCCCGTCAGCCATGGGACAATTGTCCCTCTCCAACTGCCAGGGCCAAGGGGCTGTCAGTGTAAGCCGAGGGATGCAAAACAACCTGGCAGACCCTGCTGAGATGCTGGCAGAGCTCACTGCTCCCCTGTCTTCTTGCTAAAGTGTTTTCTCCTTTTCTATCTTTGCTCAGATCCATTTGCAATCCCCTTGTCATTCTTTTAAAAAGATTTACAAAAATAAACATAAGTGTCTGCGTACAAGTCTCCCTTGGTACCAGGTACTCGGCGCTCACAAGCAGCTCAAAGGGGGAAAAGTGATGGAAGGGGCAAATCTTTACGTGGGAAAATCCCTGAGTCTCGAGCCGCAGCTGCAGTGCTGAGAACTGCCCCTCACCTCTTTATTACTTGTGAAAAACAGTTTGAACGTGGCCTTTTAAGTTTCTTCTAGGGGACTCCAGAAAGATTCAGTTCTGAGGTACCCTTAGGAGAGTGTGAACATGCTGAGTCCACTCGCAGAAGCTGAGAGAGAATATCCCTAAACTTGCCCTCTCCTTAAACTGTCTGCATGGTAGCATCTCACTTCCAGTCACCCTTGGAAAAGAGATGTTGGATGGTGCTGGGGCTTCATCAGGCAGAAATGCATTAAAATAACCTCATAGGAACCTTTTTCAGGACCAGGACAAAAATTTCTAGGTCTCAGAGACAGAACCCAAACAGAGACACTTCCCTGCCTTGGCCACCAGAACAAGCCCTGAGATGCCTGCGGATAAATGCCGCACTCCACCGCAGCCGGAGGGGTCGAGCCTTGCAGGGAACACTGCGCACACCAAGGCTTCGCTCTGCTTCCTCGGCGAGCTTTCTGCCTCCTTTCTGGAACAACTCCTGCAGACAGAAGCCGGCACCCGGCTGCCGTGCGGCTCTGCCGCCAGGAGATGGAGGCTTTGTCCCGCCGCATCGCACGGGTGCTGCACGCTTCATCCCTGGGAGAAGCCAGCGAAGGCACGGCCGTCTCCTGCCTCACTGATCTGAGAGGGGATGCCACATAGCAGAGGAACAGGCAAACAAAAGAATAATTTATTTTTCATCTCGGGGTTTAAATAACCATGACTGAATAGTAACTGAAAAGGCGATGGGTAAGAGCATGTTGAACACTAACAAAGGGTGTAGCTGAAGACCTTCCGAAACCAGAGCACTTACACAGAAACCAGGAGATGCAGCTAGGAAAGGAGCTGTGACCTCTCCTTCCCCAGACAGAGCATTTGCAAACATGAATTATACGGTGAAGCTCCAACCAGAGCACGTAACCTGTGCAGACGATCAGGACCTGAACACAACTTTGTCTCCGTGTTTTACCAGCACGCCCCGCCACTGCTTGTCCCGGCTTATCCAGCTGTGGCCATGGAGTGCCGTAACCTCGCAGAGCACAAACCGGGCTGCACCATCCCAGGAGCTGTGGCACAAATGAATCCCATAGCCGGGCCCTGAAAAGTGGGACTGCCCACCGCAGTGATGGGAACCAGGGAGCAGCTGGATGGTTTGCCTGCACCCACATATATCCATGGGTATACCCCGCAGCTTTTTGAAGTGGAGGGAGCTGAAGTGCTTTGGCTGGAAAGGGGAGTGCAGCATCACCTGCACAGGAAACACCCCTGGGGCGGCGTGGGCCAGCCATCCCGTGGCAGGGAGGACAGCCACCAGCAGCTAGAAAACAAAGCTATTCGGTACCCTGCCAGAGCCCACAGGGGACACAGAGAGAGGCAAGTGACAGACCTTGGCTCAGAAAAGCACCTCCAACACACTTAGCTTTAAAGTACGGTGTAAACCCAGCAACTGTACCGGAGCTACCCAGGTGACCACGGCGAGCCCGTATTTAAAGGAAGCTTGTGCCAGGCGCAGCAGGGATTTCACAAGTATTTCTGTTTGCAGAATGTATCCTGGTCTCTGTGTTTATTTTTGTGCATGTCTTTTTCCAACAAAACAGAAAGGACCTTCACACCCTGAGCACAGCACTCCATTGCCCACCGGAGAGTAATCGTGGAGGGCCACCCGTGCCCTGCCACCGCGCAGAGCTGCAGAAAGGGAGCAGCAGCGGGGGCCGGCCTCTCGGTGCCCAGCTACTCCATCTGGCCTCTGGCAGGACTGGCAAGCGCGGGCAGCTGCCAAGGCTCCCCGTGGTGCAGACAGCTGCCTGCCGTCCCCCAACCCACCTCCCTCTGACCTCTCCACGGCTGTCAGCCAGCCAGAACCGCCGTCCCCAGCTACACCGCCTGCGCCCACGCTGGTGCTCACAGAGCAGCCGCCTCCTGCCCATGCAGCTCTTGGGGGCTGTTGTCACCCGCCTTGGGGCAGCGGGCGCAGGCAGAGCACCGGGTGACAATGGCGCCTGAGGCTCAGGGTCAGCTCCTGAGGGTCTGGGGGGGAAACCAGCTGCTTTTGCACCTCAGCAAGGACCATTTCTGGGTGTCAGAGAGGAGCTGTGTGTGTACCGCTAGCCTGTCACCCTCGCAAGGTGGCTTTGTCTCCCAGAGGACAGTGGAGTGCCACGCTGCCCCAGGAGCGGGGAGTCTGCAGCGTCCGGGTGAGGTGGCACCCCTCACCCCTGCTCCTCTGCCCCAAAGCCTCTCCTCTGCAGAGGAGCAGGTGACACATCCACCACAGCTATTGCTTCACTGAATCTGGCAGGTGCCAAGTGTTCAACTTAATCTCTTGGCAGAAAGGATAAGTATTAATTTCTGCAGGTGGAAGAGGCTCCAATCCCTTTCCCCAAAGAATGACTCAAACCTCTCCTGTTGGCAGCAGCACTCCTTTTTCACAGGCAGGCTGCAGAGGTGAACTGAGAACAGAGAGATGAGAGAACAGGAAGAGGAATTTCAGAGAGTTATTTTCTGCATGTTTTGCTTGGCCAGAGCTCAGTTCCTCATCGTTCCACCCAGCCCGTGGACTTCTGCTCCATACAGGGCAAAGGAGAGTGAGGGCTTGGGGCTCCCAGAGCCCCTCCCAGCCCTGATCCTGCACCATCCCTTTGGGGGACTTGCAGCATGTTAGGGAATGGAGCCCTTCAAACACCTCTTAGTCCTTGAGGATTACTTTGCTGAAGTAAACTTCCAGAGTTTCCTCAGGCATGCTGTATCCACACGGGAATCCCAGCCCCAGTTAGGAGGGGCTGAGATTCCCACTCTGTACAGATAGAGCAACACAACCAGGAGAGCGCTGCAGCTCTCCTGCCTGCTCCCCTCCCAGGCACAGCCAGCTCCAGCAGTGCCACTGGAGAGAAGAGCTCCTCAGGCTGGAGCCGTGGGACCACGCACCCTCCATGGCACCTCGTTCCAGATAAACACCCCACAGTGAGAGTGAAGCAGCTTCTCCAGGCTGGAAAAGTCAAGACTGACCTCCACCTGCACAGAGACATCTTCACTTCGCTGTGCTTCTGCTTTCACCCTTCAGCCTTTGAAAGAACCTGAAGCGCTATGACCTACCCCCCTGCCCAACACCTAATGGATGCCAGCTAAGACCTGATGGAGGGCACCTCTGGTTGCCCAGAGCAGATTTGCAATAACTGATAGATCAATAAGCAATGTCCTCTATTCATCACAGGTGGCCTGAAAGCAGGAGCACGCAAACTCCTGCTGACGGAGTGAAAGCTAATGTAATTCCTTCATCTTTAAATGATCTGGCACAGCACGAAGACAGTACACGACAATAATTGATTTCTCTAAGTACCATCAACCTGGCCCAGCCTGTGGCTGGTTCTCCTTTAAGACATGGTTCTCCTTTAACTTTAGTGGCACCTATAGTCTTTTCTTAGCTAAGACATGGTTCTCCTTTAACTTTAGTGGCACCTATAGTCTTTTCTTAGCTCAGTGACCTAGAAACTGCATTAAGATGTCAAGAGAACATGCACAATACATTGGAGAAGCCATTTCCCAAGGATCTGAAAAAGAAAATTATTACTCAGAGGTATGGCTTGAAGCCAGGGCACTCCTCATTCAGTTGTCAGAGGTATAAATAAATACACAGAATAAAGCTAAGCACAGCTTAAAAATACATTGTTCCTATGTCATTGCTCAGTTAAAATCCACATGCTCTCTTCTGATCCCAGTGACATCAGTGGGTACAGTCCCTTAAAGTGTAAGCCCAGTGATCAAGTGATAAAGAAAAAGCATTATCTTCTAAGATACACCCAAAATAGGGGACAAATCGGTATTGAGCAATAAATCATTTTAATTAGAATTACTTTACAGCTGGGGATACAGTAGCTGATTCGAGTTGCAATGAGGTAATGCAATGGGAACAGGTGGCTGACTCATAAAAAGCACCGATCCACCATAAGCCCTGACATTTCAAGGAGGTTGTCATCAGGTATTATCCCGCGACCGTGGCTGGTAGCAAAAGCCAAGCTCCGTACTTTTCCATGGCTACTTTCCAAAGCCTGATGTGTCCATGCTTTGTTGATGGAGCCACCTGACCAGATGTGAATTGCTGGAGGCAAGCGCTTTGCCAGAGCAAAAGATCTTTGCAGACACTCTTGTATCATGTCTCGGACGGAGCGGGAGCTTGCTCTCAGGTTTGCACAGCTCACGGCACAGATGTGACCGCCGAGCGGGGGCTCGCCGTGCGGCTATTCGGCACCGGCGTTTTGCACAGCAGCCAGCAGAGAACAGGCACGTGTGGAGATAATATGGCAGAAAATTGAGAACACATAATTCTGAGCATTCCGAGTGGCATTTGTTTCCCTGATTTTTCCTCCTCCTGAGCAATGTTTAAATCAATTACAGTAAAACTAATGACTTTTGCAAGCAATTTGCTGAGAGGACGGGCTGGGAGATTAGTTGCTAGCTGAGTTCCTTGCCACCCCCAGCCAATTTAGAAAACATTCAGTGTGCAAGGCTTCTAACAAAAAAAAGGGCTCCTGCCATGTATTTTATAAATATGCTTTCCAAGCAGAGAATCGCAGAAGCACAGGAGGCTCAGGGATAACAAGCAGTCACCTACTCTGTCTCCCTGCACTGAGACACATTTGAGGAGAGCTGTTATCCTTCATATTGCCTAAACCATAACTTCAGAACAGTTACAAACTTTCTGAAGCGAACACACGGGGAAGCAAAGCAATTTGTAGCAGGGGAAAGCACTCCGCTCCAACAGGCGAGATGAGACATCCCTGCAGCGACACTGGAGGGACTGCAGACAGCTCTGGGGATGGCCAGGGCTTTAGTCTCTTCTCACCATAAGGTCTGGTGCAAGTCCCAAGGGGTGACTTTTAAAAGAGGGGTGCAATTCCTCCTGGCCTGACCCTGGACCTCTCTGAATCTACCGCAGTAGGAGGTTTTTACCCTTCTGAACTGGGACCTCGTTTGACAGGTCACACAGAAGAACTGAGAGGTGCAAAGAAGAGAGGTGTTTTCTGCCATGACTCTAACCTCTACTCCTTGGAAAACATTCAAGAGCCTCGGGAACACCCTGAATAATATCAGAACACAGAAAGGACCATGGAAGTGATGATAGGAGTCTCGTGTTACTGAGTTTTCACAAGCTCTTAGATAAAAGCTGCTACACCTTTCTCACTCCAAAAAACACTTCTTTATCCAAGTCAATGATTTCCTGAAAAGGTGGCTGGAAAGACCAAAGAACGAAGTGTGGGATGCGGAGAGGAAGGCCCTGGGGAACAGAGACCACAGAGGCACTAGTGCTGGGACGAGCTCCGTATGTCACGTGTTAAAGGATCTGTTGGATGAAGCAACGATCCTCCCTCTCCCTCCCCGCTTCCTGAGCATTGTAGAAAGGTTGAGCTTTAGGAAGCCACAGGCATCTGGAAAATAGTTTTAACAGTGGCAGTACCAAGCTGCTACCGCAGCAGCACGGCATGCGGTCGGGCTGTGCCGCTGGCTCTCGGGCACAGGACGCCTGGCTCCGGGCAAGTGCGAGGGGTGAGCCCAGCTCTGCTCCTCCTGACCGGTGGCAGGGCCCCTCCCGCGCCCATCCGGAGGTGGCCAGCTCCTTTGGCACCCAGAACCTGCACTCAAGCTGCAGATGCTGCTTTTGAAGTGCTGGCTTCAAACAAGGAACAGAAAAGGAAAAAAAAAAGAAAAAGGAAAAAACTCCCAACCCTAAATCCTTTCTCCTTTTGAAGCCTGGCTTAAAAGCAAATGAGAACCTGCAGCCTAGCTGCACTGTGATGGGACTCCTTGGCCTTCAGGGGCCTTTAAGTACATCTGAAAGGCATTTAACACCAATAAAATAAGCTGAGCTCTTACTGGTATTTTTCCTACCCCCCCTCCCCTTGCACGTTCACCCCCAGGCTGCTGTGAGCCATCTGTGCCTCACTTCCCAGGGGAACCAGGGTTAGGGAGAGGGGAGAGATTTGGGGATGGAGAAAGAGGCCTGGATGAAAAATAGGGGCTGCTGGAAGTGCTGGCAAGCCCCTGGCTTGTCATGATGGAGGGAGAAGACTGATCTAGTCCCTAACACTACTGGTGGAGGTGTCATTCTGTGGGCTCTGTCCCCTCAAAAAACGTTGCCCAAGGGAGCAGAAGGTTGTCCCGCAGGGAGCTCTCTGCGGTGTGGTGTTGGCGTTCACCGAGCTGGACCACGTCCCTGCAGCGCGGCTGCTCTCCTGGTCCCTTCCTGGCTCTGGCCTCCAAGGAGCAGCGCAGACCCAAGGTGGGCACAGGGACCTCTAGCACCTGGCTGTGGTTTTGGTGTGATGTGGGGATGGCTGGGGTGAACACGAAATACCTCCAGACACGTGCGATGTATGTCAAAATGTGCCTGCGCTAATTCTCAGGTATATTTTTCCAGGTAGAAGGACTTACTGCCTGAACGCTCCAGAAGCACCAGTTAAACCCAGTGACGTCAGGCCGGTGTTCAGAGCCACTCCAGTTACCCCAAATCCCTCAGCTGGAATTGTACAGTTGGGATAAAGTTGTCAGTATGAAGAACAGCAGCTACAAAAGCAGTCCGAGCAGAGAGCAGGTCTTGCCAGGCCAGGGTGAGGAGCGCTGCCGAGCTGCTCGTGGGACGAACAGCAGCCCAGGAACGGGCTCAGGAAGCCAGCCTAGCCCTCTCTTTTATAACGAGATCGGCACTGGGAGGACAGGTTTGTGTTCCACCAGGGAGCTGGCTGGCTCCTGATCGGGGCTATCTGCAACATGGCAATTTCACATTGGGAAACATTTCATTTTTACAGTCTCGCACAGAAGGACCCTCAAATACTACGACCGAAAAAAGCAAGGCTATGCTGTTCTTTGCATCTCCACATGCGCAAGCTGGAAATCACGGCCACGGCTGCTCCATGCACTGGGCCACGAGTGCCCAGTTTCTCTGGTGAAAGGAGTGTGAGCTGCAGGTGCTCCCAGCTCCCTGCCGGCGTGGGGAAGTGGGTGCAGGGACCAGCCCTCGCTTTCTCCGCCACATGGTCAGCAGCTGCCTTGTGCATGTTTATGCCAGCCCTGATGTAATTACCACCTTGACGTGTGTTAAATGAACCAAGCTTTCCAATCTTTCAGAATAAAACTCTAAAAGAAACAGCTGCAGGGCTGACAGAAATATGATTCTTTCAAAGTCTAATGAATTGTATAATCACCTCAGTCATTATTTTGCATCTTCCTTCCACAAACGCATAGCCACAAGTCCTTGGAGCACAGTGAGTTTTAAGCCTCACCAAGCCCGTCATTCAAGATACACGAAGCATGTTTCCAAACCCTCTGTCAGGGACCAGAAAGCGAGCGGGGCGCAGGCACAGCGTGCTGGGGGCCGGTGGCAGGGGTAGAGGACAGACAACCCTGCAGTTTGGTGACCCTCCTGCTTTCACCTCGCTGTGTTCAGCTCGGCACAGGGCGAGGGACACAGAGGATGGAGGCTAATGGAGGCTGATGCCAAATCCATGCCCTTCGTGCTCCAGCAAACCAGAGCTGGTGGCAAGCCCGTGGCCAGACAGACTGCCTGGGTCCATCCCCACCAGCCCAGCAGCCAAACAGCCTTTTTGCACGCTCAGAAAAGAAATTTAAAGAAAAAAAAAAAAAAGAAGGCTAGGGTAATCCAGACAAACTGAGGCAATGAAATATAGAGCAGCTCCCTCTGCAGCCAGCAATGACCATGGCTCACAAAGGCAGCACAGCCTGCAAGGGACACCAGACCCGAGGGCAGGACCCGCAGCTAACCTGGAGGAATAGAGCCTTCAGATTCTTGTCTGGTGCCTAACTGCCTTCAGATATTAAAATGAGAAAGATCCATGTGGATAGAAACTGCTGTCATACTCCTCTCCCTCTGGAGGAAAATACGGCAAGCCGCTACCTGCCTAGTCAACACACTCCCTGCTCTGTTCATCTGATGCAGTTATTTCCAGCTGGTACAATTTTCAATCCTTTGAAAACTAGATTCAATTGACTTTTAACCACCAGGTAAATATGGGAGACATATATCTGCTTGACTGCATTATTTCTATTATATTCAGAACACCTATGGGTTTTTATCCCTGAAAGGTTGTGATTTAAGCATACTACTGGATAGAAATACTGGAAAGTAATATCTGAAATACATAAGGATGCGTACAACACTGCATGCTCCCCATCCAGCTCAATTTGAATCTGTCCAAACAAATTTCAACTTTATTGCAAAACTCCCTCACCAGCTTTACACGCAGCGGTGCTGGAAACCCTCTGAACCCGCAGGCCCCATGGTGGGGCTGGTCTTGGCGGCTGTGCCAGAGGCTGTGTGAAAGCAGGAGGAAGCGAGCGCAGGAGCCGCTGCAGAAACTAGTCCCTGAAGATGTCAGAGCCTATTTCAGCCTGTAGTTCAGGGTGGTGTTCACAGGAAGAGGTGTCTGAAGTGCCACAGGCTTTTCAGCCCCTGGGATTTCAGACCTCCACCTTCCGAACACAGCCAGCCCTGCAAGGGGTCACTGTGGCATTTTCCACCTTATGAATTGCTGCTGGGTCTGGAGCAGCTGGAACTTTGAGCGCAGGCACTGACCAGCTCATTTTCAGAAAGCTCTATCAATGATCTGCCATGACAGAAGGGAAAAAAAAGAAAACCATCAAGCTCCTGCAGTTGTTTTTGTACCCGGCTGTGGTGAGCTGCATTCCACTCCCATCCCTGCAGTGACACCAGCACCCGTGGGACCTGCTGCTCCTCACTGCCTGCATCCCACCCTGCATCCCATCCTGCAGGGCTCTGTCTCACGTTACCTACCTTCATTCTTTTAAAGGAGAGGCTAGACCTGAGGCTGAACTCCTGGATGTCTTACACCAAGGACTGCAGAGCTGTCTATAGGTACAGACTGCAGTCTGAACACGGGAGGCTTATTAAATCCCATGTGAGCAAAGAGATGATCTCCCTGATGGAAAATGCTACCTCCCTTGGTGGGAGCAGGTCCCAGATGAGAGCTTCTCCCAGATGGAGAGAGAATTTACTGTGGCACCTTATGGCTCCTTGGGGCGAAGCTAGTCTCTGCACAATGGCATCCTGCTGTCGAGTCATTGTCATAACACAAGAACACACATCTCTGGTGTGAAAAAACTGAACAGCTCCAAAGCGAGAGGTGGGATAACAGCCAGCAATAAGGAAATAAATGTGGTGATGTGAGGATATTGCTGCTTGCCAATGCCATGGAACAACATTCTTGTAACATCTATTTACAAACGCTAATATGGTCTTTTCATGATCATTTAGATAAATATTTAATTTTATTACAAAAGTTAAATCCTTTAAATGAAATAAAATGTTGTTTATGGTTGTGTGTACTTGCTGATGCTTTGAATAAGGATAAGCCACTGAAAGGATGGAGATGTGTCACCGAGCACATGGGACAGGAATTCATTGCACTCAAGCTGTTTTAGCACAGTGGTTTCTTAAGTGTGTGAAAAGAGATTATATTCTTCACTTCAGTTTATTCAGTCAGATCAATTTTATGCCTAGTTCACCCAAAAAACAACTGGAAGCTGAAAGACAGGAGTCAACTATGTCCTTCCAAGCTATGGAAAAAAGTGGGATATGAGAGCTGGCTACAATCTTAAAGGACATGAGGACCAGGAATGACCATACTGTCTTTTCTTCTCTATGAGGGTGGTCAGGCACTGGCACAGGCTGCCCAGAGAAGCTGTGGATGCCCCTGGATCCCTGGCAGTGTTCAAGGCCACGTTGGATGGGGCTTTGGGCAGCCTGGGCTAGTGGAGGGTGTCCCTGCCCATGGCAGGGGGTTGGAAGTCTGGAACTTGGTTAGGTGGTCTTTGAGGTCCCTTCCAACCCAAAGCATTCTGTGATTCTATGAGTTTGTTGTATTATTGACTTGTTTGAAATGTAAAGCATGTTTAGATAAACATTATTTTCCATATGTATCCAGCACATTAATTTAACTGTTAAAAACACTTATAAAAATTCTATTTTGGGGCATTTTTAATTGGAATTCAGTTTCCATTCAAATGCAGCTTGACCCACCATGTGTTTAAAAATTACTCATATGGTAAATAGAAAACTGCCATTTACCTTATACTAACATAAAAGTTAAAAAAAAATAAGGCTGAAATGTATTGTGAGACACAGTATTGCTTAAATAAAAATGTACTTATAGACAAACTTCATTGGTAAAATGAAATACATGATTTAGTGAAAAAGCTCATAATTAGTATAGAAAATCATCGTATTTTGTTTCGAACTCAAGTGAGAATCAGCCTTAAGAACACCTACTGAGAAGAGGAAATGCAAACAACTATTAAAATTGATTAAGTAAGTGTTTCTTGCTTACATAGCTGGTGTTGCTTCACATCGATCCCCATTACTATGGGGAAACTTAAAGTTCAGGAGCAAGAAGCAACGAATATCCAGCAAAGGAAAGATTGTCCTAATAACTCACTTTCTGACTGATGAGCAAAATTCATTTCAAAACACCTCCTCTCCCTGCCTTTGGAAACGGAACATTATTTCTTTACTTTTTCTGTGCTCTTGCAAGTTGTCCGGGTCCCCAAGGGGAATTTGAGGACTCTGGACATCTTTGGATGTGTGTGGGGCAGGTCTCCTCCCCATCCATCAGTGCAGCACGGACACGGCACTGAGATGCAGGAGGCCAGCAAGGGCCGGTGCACAGCCTCACTGCCCTTTTTGGGTGCCCTGGTGCAGGGCCTGTCCCCACAGCACGCTGCGCAATAGTCCTAACTACGGCTTAGATGCCTGAGCAGTACCGTACTGTGAGTAATAGCAAAACCAGCCAGGATATTCCTGTTTACCATGTTGTACCTCTCTGAGGATTTTTTGCTTTTGTTTTATAAGGGGTTATCTCTCAGCCCTTGCCATTTTTACCTTCTTAGTTTTGCTTCCTCCACCCGAGTATTTCAATTCACCTATACCACGTATTTCACAAGAGCGCGTTCTCGCTCTCGTTGCTGAACACGGCAGTTGCTCAGACTGAGTGTGGAGCCTCTGAGCAGCAGCTGGCAGGCAGCAAGTCTCCCAGCACAAGACCTTCACCTGTTCACATGAAGCCTGGAGCTGCACCAAATGCTATTTTTGGGCAACTGCCCAATCTCACAACCAAAGAAAAGGACTCTAAACAAAACCAGCATATTTCTTCTCTCTTGCCCTGGCACAGAGCAGAAGGTGTGCAACACTGGGGGAGCCCCTTCCCCACGTGCCTTTCACTAGGGATTTTGTGGCTGCTGCTGTTTTGGTAGCCGCTGCTTCATGCAGACGATGAAAAATGCACTTGGCATTGTGCAACTTAAGGGAAAACCTGCAATTTGTGCTGAAAGAATAGCTACAGAAACACACAACCTGACCGTGAACACAGAGATATTGCCCCAACACCCCCACCCACACGTGGGACATCGGTAACCCCTAACCCTGTACCAGGGCAGGGAGCCAACCTGCACATCCACCCCTGGCTGTGAAGAGCCACGGCAGCCACGCGTGCACCCCAGGCCCCCCCGGCCCCCTCCCACAGCCGCCGCGCAGATGGCAGCGCTTCCGCCGCTGTCAGCGTGGGGCCAGGTCGATGGCAGGAACCGCGGCATTAAAAGCTTTAGATCTTGGTGTCAGAGCCTGCAGTCTGTCAGGGTGACTTTGCCTTAAAAGCTAGGACGGCAATAAAGATGAAAAATGGTTTTGCCATTTTCTCCCCGGCTGCCTTCAAACTATTTAGCCCTAGCAGGATGCAGAGCTGCTCCCAGGACACCGCTCCTGTTCCTATCCCTGCGCACCTACCAGCCAAGAGCTGCCCGAAGAGAAGCCGGAAGCTGGGGAAGAAACGTCCCTTGGACACGGTGGAGAGGCAGCAGGGATTAAAGAAATCTCACGAAATCCCCACCTGTAGCTCAGTCAGAACAGGCTCTTCCCCGTTTTAAGCAAGCCAGAAAATTTGGCAAACAGCACCAGCCTTTCTCTAGGATGCCCAGCAACACAGACGCTGCACAAGGACCTGAAACAGCGACAGGCTACAGGTGACAAACACTGAACTGGAAGTGTGTGAACAGATGAAACCAGGAGGGTTGTAATAGAAATCAGTAGCTTTTTGGGGATTTGCAAACAAATAAACTCAAAGTAATCTAGTATTTCAGAGGCCAAAGCTAAGTAATTTATTTCTATGTGTCCATTTCCACAGGCTTTCCCCAGACTTCCTGACCAAAACACTCACTGCTGCTCCCCAAGAAATTTCAGCTCAAAGAGTTATTTTTAAAGACCACTGCTACCAGCTGACACGGAAAGTCAAATCCCAGTCGCTGATCTTAGTAAAAGTCTGACACACTTTCTCCTAACGTTGCAAGTGTAAAGCAACATGAAAAATGGCTAAAACCAAAGCACCAGTTGTGGATCGCATTCAGCACTTCACATCCATTTGGCACTTGTGTAAATCCACATCTGGTAAAGGAAAGTGGGTAAACCAGGCTGTTTGTTTTAGACCCAGCTAAGGGCTACCAGGGCATCCATAAAATGGATTTCCCACCTCAGCGTTCTCTTGCCTAAAGTAGTAAACCCATTCCTGAAGACAGGGAAAATGGGTCAGTTTTGGCCTTCATTATAAAATCAGCTCTCAGGGAGGCTTTGCTGAGGTTTCCCGACTCACTTCATGCAGATTGTGCTCCAACAGCAAGATGCTGGGTCAACCGCAAGCCCAGGCAGGGCTCTTGTGAGAGAGAGGAATGGTTGGGACCCTCCTGGAAGAGCCTCCATTCTGGAGGAACGGGTTGTGGGGAGGAAGAGGACGATCTGTGACTGGTTGTGTACCCCACGTCCAGTTTGATAAGCAATGCCAAGAAAAGGAGGAGAATTCAGAAAGGGGGGACCAGAATCAAAATCCAATGGGTCAGAAGCCTACATGAAGGTGGGAGAAAAATACACTGCATGTTGGTATCTCAGGCCCTTTCCTTCTGCTGATACCACGACTGCAGTTGCTCTGCCAGCCTGCTTTACTCACCAAACCCACCCACAGGTAGAATCACACACATTGCGTTAGAAATCTCTGCCATTCAGAGGATTTATGAAAAATATTTTACTTTGGTCCCCCTGAAATTACATCATTCTCCTCTTACCTGTCTTAAGTATCAGGGGAGTGTGATGTTACTAAGATGTACAAAGGCTTTTGGCTAGCTGAACAGTTTTATAGTCCCACACTGATAAATTAAAGCATTTGTCACTATTACCACATTAAAGTTTCTTCCTGAGATCAAAATTTGGATTTGCTGCACCAAATAGTACCGCCCTCTGCTACGCATTACCGTGCATTACCTTCCGAGGAAATTAATTGTGATTCTGTATTTTTACACTCACAGTTTAATCATGCCCCGATTCTCATACCTGCTGATTGCCATCTCCACATGCAGTATGCAAGTCATTTTTTTAGTATGGATTTTCTCCTCGCTACCTGTGTGAAAAGCCTGAATATCTTGTTTCAGGACAATCACCTTCTTCTGGCTCTGAAAGGTTGCTGCTGCAGTAAAGAATACAGACAATTTCCTTCCTCCTGAAACCCTGGATTCAGTCACGTTAATTTACATTTATATAGCACCTTTCATCCCTGAAGATCCCAATGCACTTTACAAACTTGCCCTCTCTGTACGCAGACACTGTACAAATAAACATGGCTACATAAACAGACACAGCAATCCCATCACCGACCGCTGAAATGCATCTCTCCGCACATTTTCCCAGCACACTCGTGGCAAGTCAGCTCCGCACACCCTACATCATATCGCCATCAAGGAGGAAAATAAGGCAGCATGATTTAGAGGCATGCCATTTCCCTGCTGGGGAAGCGCGAGGAATCTAGGCGGCAACAGAACAGCTTTACAGTCTGGGAGACTGACATCTCCTTGGCACTCTGCTGCATAGGTTAAAATGAGGTAAAGACTGATTTGTGGTGACTTATACCTTGCTTCTGCACTACCAGTGCCTGTAGAAGTCCAGGCTTGCTGCTCCCTTCCACTGATGGGTGACCCTCAAGCAGTTTGTTTTATAAAACTGAAAAATACCTACTTGCTTTGTAATGAAAACATCAGGGGAAATAAACCCTCTTCTCCCCAACAGCACTAGTTGCCCGGTTCCTGTCAGTCTGAGGATGGAGAAGAAAGAACCCCAACATACCTGAGACACTTTTCTGACCACGTCGCTGCCCACAAGAAAGCCCTGCGCGTAGGAGCGTGCTGCAATGAAGGCTCGGGTTGCCTTCACCTTCAGGTCCCTGGGAACTTCCCCGAAGGGTTTGTGCTGCTCTGCGTGTTTCACCATGCAGTCCAGGTACTCATCTGTGATATGGTACTGGGGATTCATCAGCTTGAAGAGCCGCTCCAGCAAGCGTGTCCAGAACTCATTGAGGGCCTCTTCCAAGTTGATGTTGGAGCCCCGGTAATAGCGGCGTAGCTCGCTGTACAAGTCCTTGAAGACCTTCATGTTTTGAGTGTACAATTCTCCGTACATGCTTGGAAAAGCATCATAAAGGGCCTTTTCTGACTTGTTCAATAAATCCTGGAAATAACCTGAAAAAGAAGAAAAAGAAGATGGTGATGCATCAGTCGAACAAGAAGGAATCCAATGGGCTGTGCTGTTTAGCAGCGCAACCAAATGTCCTCAGAAAAGAGAAGGGCCCTAACAGAGCTTTTCCTCCAACCAACCTTACCACCCACACTCTCAGTCTCCAGCCTTAGCTGAGAAGATCGAAGAAGGAACCCCCCAGTGCCAGTGCACCATGGTCTGGGCCTCTCCGCCTCTTCTGGCAGCCTCACCTGGAACCAAAATTGAGGCTCTTCTCTGAGCGTGTAAGGTGGCATAGTGCTACTCACAGGTTTTCTTTACAGAACGCATCAACTGGTATGGCTGACACGTACCACAACTTGCCACAATTGTCAGCCAACACCTTATGAGACACTCAACCCCAAATTAAGAACCAACTGCTTCTGGCACAGAAGTTGACATTTCCTAAACATCACTAGAAAATGTTGTAAACGTACAAGGACGCCCGGATGCCATGGAGGTTTATCCTGTAACGACTGCTGTTAGAGTCAGACTAGTCTATCAGTATTAGCATCCACACCAGAATGAACTAAGTTAAAGATTTCATCTAAAAGATAACCTGAAGTCTTCCATTTCATCCTGTCAAAGGCTGGAATTCCTCCAGCATCACCCGCTCTTACCATCACACAAAAGCAAGGGCTCTTCTGAAGACAACTGCAACTTCTTCAATTTTAAAGCAGAACTTCTCCCCCCATTTCCTTTTTCCTCGGAAGGCTGCCATTCCTGGCTGAGGCACTGATAATTTGGGGAAGTCAGCAGGACTCCAGTATAATATACATGTCTGAAGCACAAAGCACAGCTGTCTAAGACAAAGACTGTGCCGGCATGAGACCTTCTTTGGGGCAGCACGTTTACTTGAAGAGAACGTGACGCTACCCTGACTACCTGCCATCCCCACCAACCCAAAACCACCACGATCCACTGCACAACTTGAAGCTGCCTTCGGAGAAATCAGTGCAACTTGTTTGCGCCACCTTTCTTTCCTGCCTCAATGCTTACTTTCTCACGCGTTATTTCCAAAGCCCTGGTGAGATCCATCTCAGGCAGATGGCCACCAGCCATGGCACCAACCCTTCGCAGAGATGCCCACATCAGCCCTAGTCAGTGCAGCCACCCTGACTCTGAGGCACAACCTCTATATGTGTGCCAGAGTCCCAAGTGCTACGACAGGAACAGGCACGTCTTAGGATGTATTTAAAGACAGGCTTGTGCTCAAGTGTTTTTGAACTGAGGCCAAGATTATCGTGTTTGAGGTTCTCATCCCATTTGCTCAGTTGGATTTGCACCCTGCTTTTGTTTAGGTATAAACAGCTAAATGGTTTTACAGCCTAGGTTCAGTGGCTGTAGAAGTGACAGAAATGTGACTCTCTTGCCACATACGGCAGGGTAAAGATGACAGATTCAACTCCTCCCTTACCAACATCCTCTTGACTGCCAGCTACCTGCAGGCTCTCCGAGACTGCACAGTGGGGAACTCATAGCAGGACCGGCCTGATTCAATTTATTGATTTACATGAGCAACTTTAATCATCGTTTAAGTCAGTGAGAGGAAAAATGATGTAAATAATCATTTTAATTTCAATTACATTTGTACTTTTTAGGGATTTTTTGAAGCAAACCTGATTATACTATTCTTTAAATCTAAATTACTATTTTTTTTGGCATGCATTATAAAGTCTAGTTGGAGGGAAACTGTTATTCAATTAAAATCAAACAACATGTTTTTAGGTATATAAATTGACTTCAATGTACTAGGTGTATAACAAAAGAAAGAGAAGCTTCTGAAAAACGCATATTGCCTGTACAAACCTTTATTAAACAAAGTATTTTTTGAGGGAACGGCAGTGACTACAATTAAACTCTAAAATTTTAGAACTAGTAAAGCTCATTTCCATGGGTCTTGTTTATATTCACAAAGTGGAAGTGCCATACAAGCTTTCCTACGTTAATAATCTCTCATTGGCTTCTCAGATTTGAGTGAAACTAAAACAAGTGAATCGAGCAAGTGGAAACACGCTCTGCATCTGCACCACAGGCTGCTAACACTGAAACTCCTTGTACTATTTTAACAAACCGATACCGAGCATTAATAGCCTGGCTTCCTCCAGCCACAATCATGTACTGCTTAGTTTAAAATTTGATTCGAGTGCTTTTAAAAGATTGTGAGCAAACTAGGTCTTAGCAGAAGTTTGGCTTATTCGCTTACGCAGAGAATAAGTATGTGTTATCTAAAATGTTGAATGACACCTGTGGTTTTCAAGTGTACCTTTGGAAGAAATTTTTTCTTATTCAACCTGACCTGGCTGGCAGTTTGTATCTCCAAACATTTGTACCGGGATTCCTCCATCTCTCAAATGACTGATCCACATGTCTTTGCCCATCTTCCCTACTAAAAGCTGATTTCTTCCTGCTGACACCAGTATAAGTGTGTTGCCAGTGGGCTGTTAGAGGCACCTAAGCCATCTATAAAATTACCTTCTAATGGTGGGTTCCTAATATGAAAAAAAAATAAAATCAAAACCTGATCCTATTAAGAAGTGCTTTGCTAAAGGACCGTGGTTTAATAAGAAGACACACCTGCAGCACATGCTAACAGAGCTTATCAAAGCCTCTCCTCCTGGATCTCAAGACAAAGGGTGATTCGACCCCCGCTCTCTGCCCATGGCCCCACCACCCACGTCCCGACTCCCGTTCCCTTCCCCAGCTGCCAGAGGGGAGCTCTCTGCCAGGGCAGGACAAGCTTTCTGCAAAGCCTGGGGCCTCTCATCCCTGCCCATGGGACTCATCTGCATCGGAATCTCCCCCCACTCAAACAGTTCAGCCATCACTAATCCCAGAGGCAGCGGGCGGCACGCGGCCATTTTTTCTTGTGACAAAATTATCCCCATGTGTGCTAACACAGGTGAGAGCTTTCCTTTTGCCAAATGGCCTCATCTACACTGAATAATCGTACGATATGTAATTAAAACTTGGCAAGCGTTACTGGCACATACATAGCACCCATCCTGCTAACCATGATTCCCAGCCCGCCCGGTCGGGCGCTGCAGTGAGCTGACTTGGGGCTGATCCTGCTGCAACGTCACCACTTCTTGTCGCGTGGTCACCTTCCCCTGCAGCATCTGCTGAAGGGGCTCACTCCTGGGCTCGCGAGCCAAGCAGGCAACTGCCAGGCAGACGATTTGTCCTGGCAGGACGCTTTTTTGGGTCTGACTAATCTGAGGCGGCTTCACGTATTCTGTTGCCACAGCCTTCCTACCTGTACAAGGAACAGAAATGGCATTCACCTGCAACAGACACAAAATACAGATTTTCTCTGATGCTGATATCTAAAATCTGCTCCGTATCTTAATGCATCACTCCAAGCGCTGCTGGTTACCCAGTCACAATTTAATTAAACTGAGCTCAAACTCTTTCTTATATAATCAGTGCTCTTTTCTCTGTGACAAGAGATACTAACTGAATAAATTGCTCAGCAATCCAGGTACGGCATGCAGCTTGGAACTCACCGTCAGGAGGAAGAAAACACCAACAAACTCAGCCCAATTTGTCAATTCAAGGTAAAATGACTTTCTTTGTATCGCTACAGGAGAAACAAGATGTATATCTTTCTGTCAAAAAATTGGAAACTGCTCTCGAAAAAGTCCAAGCTAATTAAGAGTTGATGAACTGTTACTTCTCACCTAAGTGAGAGAACACCAATTACAGTCAACTCGTTTGTGGCTGGTTCTCAGAAAGTTCTTTTAGATTTCACACACTGAAAAAAAAAAAAAAACCATCTACATTATCTAGGGAAAATTAATTAGCAATTAAGCTTCAATGTGGTTGCGATGAATAGCCAACCTGGCAGAGAATTTAAATGCCCATTTTGCAGTACAAGAAGGAACCAAGAAGTGGGGTTTGTCAAGAGGGATGCACAGAAGCTTGTGCTAACTGCCCTGGTCCTCGCGATCTCAGCCTGCACCGCTCACACACTTAGCACAGGTATCTCCAGTTAAGACTGCATCGTCTCCTCAACACTCCCTGCCTACTAATATCCAACCTTTTAACGTTTTTAGACATGCCATAGATTAAAGGTGTGCAGGGCCTCGGGATAAAACAACTTGCGGAACCATAGTTCAGACGTCTGTCCTTGATTTTGGGGAGAAGCAATTATTTATTCTAGGGGAAGCACCCTGTTATCGGTAGCCACGGTGGGCAAGGGGCCCTTAGGTAACCTGGGTTAGAAACTTCTAATAATACAGCTGTCCCATTATTTCTGTAAGAAGTTATAAATAAACCCCCAGTGGGTCCATTTTGGATTTATTAATTCTCACTTGGTCCACCACTGCTGGGTCTGCCCAGGCTCCCAAAGGAAAATTAGGGTGATTAGGTCAGGCAGGGCTTGAGCAAATGGAGGCAGCTCCATCCAGGTCACATCCTGCACACATTCCCAAGGTCCCTGAGCTCTGCCAACACCATGTTCTCCAGGACAGCAGCAGCAGGCTCAACCTACATCTGCATTCATGCACTGCAGCATGGGACTTCATTAGTCTTGGTAACACCAGGGATGGAGGGAAAAGGCTCATAAGGAGACAGTGCTGGAGCTCTGAAGACCTCACTTGCTCCAGGAGTCACCGCAGCACTCCCATCCCCAGGAGCACGTAGACCAACACTTGAGGTGGCTCTGCACAGGGCCAGCTTCCATTGGAAATAAAACAAGAAAGCAGTTATGCATTTTCTGGATCCACGCTGGAAAATCAAACATGTTCTCAGCTTCTGCCAGCCTCAGAAATTTTATAATGGAGGTGTACCAGCCAGAGTCACCTGCTAGATCCATGACTGGGCTTCCCCTCTTTCAAAAACTTTTCTCAAAGAGCCATTGAACAGGCAAGTCCTTGCTCCCTGCTGCAGGCTCCCTGCTGCAGGCGATTTTCTAACGCCAGAAATTCAGTTGAATCGAACTCATTTTTCCCTGGGCCAATGAAAGGCACAGCTCCTCAGTCAAGGCTGCTCCTACATGATGTATCACCTTTCACACTGCAACAGTACTCAAAAGAAAAAAAGTAAAACGAGAGTCTGGTTTTTTTATTATTATTACTGCCTCTCACTTCCAGGCTCAGAAACAAGACAACTCGATTTGCTCGAATGAAATTTACCTTTTGACAGAGGCCAGGTCTGAAAAACTTCTGCCTCAAATACAAAAAATTCCAGAAAGTTACGAGCAATGAAATGAAAGGTTTTTACAACTGAGACAGTTCTGCAACCTTGGCTGCTATTCCTCTTGTTGTTGTGACAAAAAGTTACTTATCAGAGAATTAAGTTTTCAACCAGAATCTATAACCTCTGCATTCATGAGAGATTGTAAATCCCCACCCATTCCCCTGCTTCACAGCTTCCCAGTGTTCACAGCTCATATTTTCACAGTTTCCACATTTTCACAACTCTGGATTCAAATTGGGAAGCTGTGAACAGCAAGGCAGGGACCGGCAGTTTCTCTCTGAAGGTGGAAAGTTTTGAGTTCCCCTTTCCTTGCCCGCCCCAGAACCAAGTACTTTACCCAAGCTCTTTGATACCATTTGATCACTCAACATCTGGAACACACTGAGGTTTCTTCAACTAATATAATGATGGAGTGGGAGTGGATGCAGGAGGGAATGAAGAGGTCAGTGAAGGAAGAGAATCCAAATGCTCTTTGGGCGGGCATGCAGCAGATGTCTTTCTTCAAAAGCCATCAAATTTTAGAGGCATACTAGGCGAAATATGAGAAATGGAGAAAGGGGACTGAATTACTTTCGATCTGAATATTATTAAAGCGTTAAGCAGAAAACTGCTGTACAAAAAGTCTTAAGCACAACTGGAAAAAAAGCAGTACCAGATCAGAGGAGATGAGGGAGGAAAACATACTGCTCAGATGATGCCATTAATTCAAAAATCAGATTTTAATAAGAAATCTGTTCCTAAAGGCAGGTTTAGCATTGGATGATTTGATTTGGTGAAGACTCTGGGCAATCACCTCTACCTGCATCTAGAAGTCAGACATAAGAGGAGGGGAAAGGCATCAGGGTACAGGGCTCCAGGAAGAAGGAAGCCCATGGTAGGTGATCCCTCCAACCCTTTGCTTTTCCCTTGGAGCAGCAGAAGCAGCACCCAGGGCTCTGCCCTGCCTCCACCTTCCAGCTCCAACCTCTCCCCTACCTCTTGTGCTCTTAACACACAAGCAAACTGCTCCACCCTGGGACACCAAATTCAATTTTGCTTATGCTTCCAAAAAGCCTTGAGTAGTCCCTGCAGGAACTCCTAATGACTTATACTGCAACCGTGTAGTGCAGCAGTGCGCTACACCTATAGAAGTGGTGTTCTTGTACAAATGCTACAGAAGTTTTTTGGCACCGGGGGGAGATGAAAACTCTCCTGCAGGCTGGACAGCTTCGCATGGCAAGCCAGGCTTGCGGTCCGAGAGCCTTGCAGAGCAGCCATAAACCGCCAGGACAGCCGGAGATGGGGGCAAACATGCGAGGAAGAAGTATCAAATACCGTATCATAATTTGTCAAGTTTGAGCAAGCACACGACCCTGTGGTGGAATTCACGCAGAGCCACGGAGCATCTCTGTGGCTCTGCAGGGAGGCCAAGTGAAACACGCTCACCAATAGCACTGCTTTTGTGTTTCAATAAGACTGGGCTAAGAACAGGAGAGAAAAATAAGCTGACTCCGTGGTGTCCTGCACAGCAGTAAAAGCAGGGAAAGAAACAGCACGGGGACATCTACTAGAGCAGAGCTCCCTCTCGGGGCCAGCCCTGTCAGTCTGAGGCACAGCGTTTTCCTGGGCTGAGTTCCCATTTAATACACTGCTGCACACCCAAAAACCAATTTGCTTCTCCAGTTGGTTTTAATGCTGTCCTTGCAGTCAAACCACTAGTAGAAGAGAATCATTCTGCAACAGATTTAATCCATTAAAATCCAAATCTAATGCATTCACATCTATTTTATTAACTTCAGCAAGTATGGTGATATTTTATTCATTAAATTGTTATTACTTAATAATAAGTACTACCCATGCCTGTGCTGAAGAGCTGAGACCAATACAACAGCAGTGATATGCTCTGATTTGTACCTTAGCTGGGTGCTGCTGAAGGAAACAACCACAGTGAGACCAAGTGGCTTAGGCTCCACATGCAAATAGCCCTGCACGCAGCAATCCTGATGGCATTTGCCTTGGGAGATACCTCTCACCTCACAGTTTCACCCTCCTGTGAAACAGCTGCTCTTGTGTGGAGACGTCTGTCCCACATTACACGTCACCCCTATTTGGTGGCTGCAACCTGAGAGGCATCATGAGAAACCAGAGATTGCAAAAAACCCCAACCAAATCGACACAAAATTAGCTTCTACCTAGAAGCCAAAGGACGAACGAATGGTGTGAACAGATGTGCCAGGATGCAAGAATTATGATGCTTTTAGGTAGTACGACTCCCAGACTTTTAGGATTCTTTCCAAAGAGCCACTTTGTATTTAATGGGGAGTCAAACACCTTTATCTGATTTCTCCTCTGCACACTGTGTCCTGGAGGGGGGCTGAGAAGAGTGTAGGAGCACAGGACTGAAGAGATGTTGTGGGTCAATGAGAGAAGTACCAGCCTTGCCACGCAATCATCTGATTTAGTACTCTCCTAAGCCCGCTCAGTGCCCAGCATGACAGCGGTTACAGATTTTCCCCTCCCTGCTCCCACTGGAAGGCTGGTCCAGAACATCTCAGATGGGTGGGCTCTTTTTCTTAATTTCTGGTCTAAGTTCATTCTTTATCCACTTGGTCTTTGCCAATATGATCCTCTAGTTTCAATAATTTTTTGTTTCCTGGTGTTCACTCTCTGAGACATTTATACACAAAATCCCATATTTTCTCTGCATCCATGCTGCCTTGCTACACAGCGAAGGTACTTCACCCTCTTCACACCTCACAGATTCTCCAGTCCCCTGATCGTTCCACTGACTCTTCTGTTCAGCTCCTCTGGTTGGCATTAACTTTTATTAACTGTAGGTGGTCAGAAAGACCTCAAAGAACATTTCATTTTCTTCACTGGAATTAACACTGTGAATACTGCAAGGGCTGCACTAACCTTATTTAGGAATGCATCACATTAGCGTTTCACAGACTTTCTGCCACCAACTGGTACGTCCCAACTCTCCCCTTTGCTATTTCCAACCAATTAGTCCCCAGCTGTATGCCTCACTCTGGAATATTGAATTTCACCCTATTTCTGTTATTTTGGTTGTCACGGTTATCCACTATCCTCTTCAATAGTGACTTTTCCCAGCACTGCATCATCAATAATCTCATGAACACATTTCTTATCACTTGTGCTGGTCTTTAATGGGGCAGTTAACCAGGCTGGGCTCTAGGCATGTCTTTGAGAACCACAACTGGGACCTCCCTCCAGCCCAGGAGCTCTTCTTTCAACACAATGTGTTGCTACCTCCCCTTTAGCAAGTTCTTCACCTGATAATTCCTGTACTAATTTCCATCTTCTTCAGCTTAATTAACTACTCAAGGCACAGATGCGAATGCCTTTGAAGTCTCCTGAGATGAGATTAGTTGATAGAACAGACACACCACGAGCAACACTGAAAGCAGGTAGCTATATAGGATTTGACCTAACCTCTACCTTAGCTGGCTTTGGGTAAGAGCAAAAGGCGGCCTACCTTAAACTGGTTTTAGACTGGGATATGCAGCAGAGAGCTCGTTTCTTTTGTTAGGGGGAAAAAAAAAAAAAAAAGAAAAAAAAACCCAACTTTTTGACAAAACAAATTTTTTTTCCTGCAAAAGAAAGTTGCTGTTGTGAGAAAATCTGTTTTGGAATACGGCTCTGCTAGTGAGAGGCCCAGGGAGGAAGCCTTCCAGTCACTCCTAAGAAATAAAGCGTGCTTTTTCAGCCAGCTCTTGGATAACGCTTTCATACTTTAGAATACATGCTTTGTGCCCATTTGACAGTGTTTTGAATGGCAGAGACACGAAATTATTTGCACCTATTTTTTTATTCTGCATATTCCCCTCCCTTGTTTCTATGATTTGCCCAGATAGTTTGCTTTTCTCTAAGGCAAGCAGGACAGGATCCAGCTATTGAAACAGGGGAGTGGAGAACATTCCCTAGCCAGAAAGTTCCCCAGAGGGAAAAGATGACCCTCACTCGAGGAACAGCGAGAAGATGGATATTCTGTTTTGTCCTCCTGGTGAGCACCATACAACTACTGGGCATGCAATGAAAGCCACCCACGGTGACAGCAACAAGCCTGCGTCACAAGCACAGCCACCGAGACGCTCCCCAGCCCCAGCTCTCTCCAAAACACGGCTAGTGAAGAAACCACTTTAGACTTTGATGATCCTGATGAGCTCAGCATTACCTTCCTGCCTTCCCTCGGCAACAGACCTGCACAAACCTTAAGGCATGCCTGAATTCACATTCATACAATGACTTTGCAAATGCAAGAGTCACTTGGGGACGGAGGGTAAAGACAACTAAATCGTATGACTGCCAGGGCACATAAACAAAGCCTGTGCATCTGCGGCAGCGTTAACTGGAGCCAGCATCCCCACGCTGGAGCACCCGAGCCCGCTGTGGTATTCCCTTCTGCCTGGTGGAAAAATAGCAAGGAGGGAGCAGGAGCAAGTGGCACGCACCTGCTCGGAAAGTGATTCCAGGCGCCACACAACACCCTCGCAGACCCCGGGATATTAAATGCCGTGAAATGTAATGCAGCTGACATCCAAGCCATTTGCCTGGGCAGCTCCTCTATTGTTTCGGCTTGAAATTTCCATGTTAGGAAGCTTGCTGCAGTGCAACACGCAGGGCGGGAGGAGGGGTGCTCGGGGCAAGGGCGGCCCAGCGGCTGCTCGGGGCTGCACATGTGGAAGTGCACGTGTGCTGCGTGTGCAGCTGTGCTCCAAAGGTTGCAATGATTGCACAGGAGCCAGCTATTAAGGCGCGCCAAGGTTTGTGTGCACAACTACAAGGTCAAAGAGCCTCCAGCGGTGCATGCAGGCAAACAGCCCCTTGCACGCGCATGGCTGGAAATAATTACAAGTTGTATGTGACCGTGGCTCTGTGTATGAGACTGAAAGACGAGCTGCACGTGCGCTAGATTTTTCACATCATTTCCTCAAACTTGGGCCTCCATCAGATTTCAGCCCTGTTCCCTGTACATGTCTCAAAACCTTATTTTGATTGAGGCCTATAATCCAATATGGTGCAACAAGCCACAGAAACGTGTGTCTCTTCTAGATACTCTGAGTACTTACATAGGAAGCTATACTGGGTCACACCAAAGCTACACAGCCTGGAGTTAGAGGCACGCGTGCAGCCCCCGAGGCGAGGTGATACTGCGTACTTAGGGAAGGCACGAACAACAGGACGAGGAGCGGTCTTACCCCTCAAAATCCACCCACTAAAAAGTTTCCCGGCCAAGCCCTATGTTTAAGAGCCACTGCTGAGCACCAGCTTCTCTGGACTGGTCAGACCCTTTTTGAGCTGAGCTACACTGCTGGGCTCTTGCCATGAGCCCCACATTTACTTACATTTTCTAGGGAAAAGTATTTCCCCCCACTGGTTTTAAATCTCTTCAGTACAAGAGGCAAACCACGCGCCTTCTAGTTTAAGAAATACAGTGTATTCACTCCTTATTTGCCATCTCTAAGTGTTTTGCAGACCTCTATCATGCTTCCATGTCTTCACTAAGGTGAAGAGTCTTATCTATAAAAAGTAACTGAATTCTGCCATTTTCTCTGCTGTTACCCTTTTCCTCCTCAGCACAGGCTCCTTTTGCCAGCGTATGAAGCTCAGAAAACTGTTGTGGTCCGAGGTTCTATGCTCCATGCCAAGAAGCCTTGTGCTCCAGCCTGCCTGATGGAGAGCAAAGTGCCGTGCTGTGAGGAAACCTGCTGTAGGCTGAAAGCCCTTACAGAAGGGATTTGGTCTGTTTGCAGCCAGGGTAGAAGAAGCAAATACAAGAGAAGTGAATCTTAAGATTATTTTCCCTACGTGTGTTCCTGGGATTGGAACTGGCAAGAGATTTTAATCACGGCTCCTTCTAAATATATCTGTGCTACAACTACAGACTTGCAGCAAATGATGAACTGCAAGCATTGCCCCGGCAGGCTCTTATCAAACAGATTTCACAGCAACCTCTCCGCGAGATAAGGACTGGGAAGGCACGTGGGTGGGATTCATCAAACAGGAGTCAAGTCTGATCTGGCGGCTTAGTCCCCACTTAAGGAAGAAGAGGCACCTCCCGCTTACTGAGACACTCATTTTAGCATGAGTCTCCAGAGCCACTCATCTCTCTCTCTGGACTGTAGTAGGAGCTGGGATAATTAAGCTAGAGTAGGCTGAACTTTGGAGAAATGAAATTTTGCAAGATGAATTCCACTCTTAATTTTTTCCTCTAAGAAAGCCTACATTTAAAGGCAAACCAACAAGCATCATAGCTATCGCTGACAGGAACATGAAAGATGGTAAAAGTAATTGCTAATGCTGCCTGTTCCTTTCCAGGTTTATTCAGTAAGACCCAGAGGGCTCTACTTCTTTAACGGTAAAATAAACTCAGAAGTATCTTACAATATTGAGGGTTGCTGGCAGTTTTAAAAGGTGTGGTATACACCCTGGATAAATGCGCAGTACATACCTATACAGCAGAGGTATTTTTTCACTCCAGAAAGAAAACTATTCCTTTCCTCCTGCTGAAATGAACAGCTGGCTATACAGAAACGTGGTCTCCCAGCTGCAGATGACAGGGCCACCGCCAAGGGAACCTCCTGTCGCCCCGGCTGCACGCCCACGTACTGGGCTGGTGACAAACCGCAGAGACGTGGCATGAATGAGAGAAGCAACGGATCCTTTCAGGAGACGCCAGTGCAGGTTGTCACATTTCCATCAACACCTTCCCGATCAGCCTCACTGAGGTTGGGTTTGCCTTTCCGCCCCTTTCAGCGAGTGTCAGACAGCTGCCACTTCACACGTCAACCTGCCAGAGCACATCTCAGCCTCCCTCCCTCGCCTCCAATATACACTCCTGAAGGCTGAAAATAATTAAGCCTTTATAGCTTCCAACACACATCTTCTAACTTCTTCCTTACTTACAAAATATACCATTATCATGAACCAATTTGTCACTAAGTCAGGCTCTTTGCAGTAATATTTTAATTGAGAAAAACATCAGTGAATGATTACCTCTTTAAAATTACATGCATTTCATTGTCCCTGCAAAAAAGCTGAGAAAACCCCCATGGTTTGTGCCTATCTTTGACACTTCCCACGTTCAAAGAGCAACTTAGGCACTCAAGCATCCTCACTGTGTATTTTTCAAGATCAAAACTCCTTGTCTAAGTTTTCAAAAGCTGTCGGGTTCATACTGTGGCAGCGGGACAGATCTGACTTTGGGTTTTTATCTTTTTCATTAGTTTTGCCCTCTGCTCAAAAGGGCCTCTAGACAAACTATTTATTGTTGGGTTAATTAGATCATTTGAATCCATGCTTGCCACTGCATTTTTGCAGTATAGAGTATCTAAGCCACGTGGTCCCTGGATATCTAAGTGTCTTGGGTAACTGACACATGTTCCCAAAGGAACAAGGAGGACAGGAATGACCAGCTGTGGGGATAATACTCTAGACAGGTGAAGTTCCCATGTTATTATTGCAGTTTATCTAAGTCTGTATAAAGCTCTTAATCTCTAGTTTTTTCTCGTTCAATGCCTTGTGCTCGAGACATGCCATCGGAAAAGAACTTCTCCCTTTGTAAATATAATTTGCTTATGACATTCCCACCCATGGAACCAGCATGAAAAGGAGAAATAGGTAAAGATGAGAAGACAGCTATTGTTAGCAGGCAACCCGAAGTATGCAATATCTGACAGCTGGAAGTGGAAAGAATGTACACATACAATAACATGCATGTCTGTTATTTGAATAATAGGCAAATTAATATCAATTGCTATTTTAATACAGCTGAAATACGGATATATTACATACAGCTACCCTAAAATGATACTAGGACATTACAATACACTTTCAGAAACTGGGAAAAGCCAGAAGGCTGGTGGGTGACACAGCACTCCTTCAGCCCTTCAACGCCTGGGGATTATACTAGGTATAACTACACGGTACTTCTTTCCCCAGAGGACAGAGAAGTGTGCCCTCTTCCCAAATTTTAGGTGCCTGCTCAAAAGAAGAAAATTTTAACAATTGTTAAGGAAAAGGAATTCATGTTCCCTGGCAGATATCACACTAATAAACCCAGCAGCAAATTTTAGTTCCCCTCTCATCTCATCTGTTTTGTGAAACACTGCTAACTTTTCACCTTGTCCAATGATAAAAACTTAGATATAATTTCATTTTCAAAAATCCTGAGCATCATTCAATTACTTCTGTTTTAAAAACACAAAGACACTTATAAAGCAGTCCTAAAGAGAGATTTAAGCTTAGCTTACCTACTTCTTTTTTTAGGGAGGGGAAAAAAAAAAACCAACAAACTTTTTTTTTTTTTTTTAAAAGGTTGCTAAGCATTTACTGGCCCATAGCCATGATGCGGTAAGAACACTGGAACACTGGATTCTCTGTCTGAGCTTGGGAGCCTTGCTTGGCCTGAGCCCACCTGCGACCCCCAGGTAGCGCTGGCTCTAGCCAAGGAGATGTGGTAGATCACTCGGTGAATGTTAGATCACAGAAAACCAAACAAGTAGAAAGACTTCATTCAGCCCTGTCATCTCTTCTGAATGGATAGATGACAACGTGGTACCAGACCAGGAGGAGCAATAGCTCAAGTGTCCGAAACCTTGATTTGGTGTTGAAAGCGTTATTAAGAGGATCAGTTCAAATCTAGAATGAGTTAAAATACTGAGACACCACAGGCTATGGACATTGAAGTTATAGGTGTACTACTACTGAATTACTTCTGGCTGACTTCACTGCATTTCATTGAGATTCACAAAAGTAGAAGACCTTGTCCAGTATTTAGACCTTCTTCAATTATGTCTGAATATATTTTCCAACCGGCATAAACATATTTTTGTTTGTGGACTATACACATTACATATTACTGGTTTGATTTACTACTTGTGTATAAGTCTTTAAAGTAAAATTGCATTATGACTGTGACCAGTATGGAAAAATCTGCCACAAAATCTATTTACTTTGGAATACTGCACAATGGAGGAAGCTGCTGTTCAATCCTAACTATGGTTTGAAACCCTCCAGTCCCTCAGCTATTCACCAACACTGTTTTCAGATGAGACACAGTAACTAAGCAAATGTTCCCAGTCCAACAATTGGGCTAAATCCCTCAGGCTACACCTGCCAGTGCATAACGCAGCAGCCGCCTATAAATAGGTGGCTAGTGGTCACTTCTGCACCCTCTGCCTTCACCCTATATAAACAGGACAGACAGAGGACGTTAGTATTTTCACTTGCCCACGTGGCATCTTCACTTTGTGCAAGCACTGCAAACCTGAACTACCATGAACGCAATATAATCCTTATTTAGGGGACAAAATAAATCAAAGCAGAAAGTAATTTCTGTTTGGGCTGTCATATAATGGTTTGGGTTGGAACGGAGCTTAAGGTCCATCTAGTTCCACCTCCCTGCCATGGGCAGGGACACCCTCCACTAGATCAGGTGGCCCAAAGCCCCATCCAACCTGGCCTTGAACACTTCCAGGGAGGGGGCATCCACAGCTTCTCTGGGCAACCTGGTCCAGCGAAGGGATGTCCCATGCCTCCCAGTCAAGCGTGCTTCCCTCAGACTGACTTACAGTCCACCAGTAACCTCCACAGTATTTGTAGACACTTAAACCTCATCAGAGCCTCATCTGGAAGAAATACAATTTTGAAGGCTTGGGGAAGAGTCTGCAAGAAGTTGAGAAATATCTCTTGCCTCCCATCTTCACTAATTCCATTTTAGGATGTACATATAATACATGTATTTATGATTTATATGAATCAAACATAAATCACCTTAGAATTTGCAAGCATTACAAAAACTTGGAAGACAACCTGCTTGGGCGTCTTGTATCTGCTGGATACATCAATGACTGAAAACATCTGTATCCGCCATGGGCTGTCATCATATTTATAGAATGGAGATCAAAAATGTGTGTGAAAGAAAATATTAGCTGAGATCCAGAATGCTAACCACACTCTGACTGCAGCTATGCTTAGAAAAAAAGAGAGGAAACTACACGTGCTTCTTCTTTTTAAAAATTCATGTAAAACAACTAAAAAAAGGTTTTGGTTACCCTGAGATGCTGGCACTCTCCTCCTGCCTGAGTTGGGGTTTCTGCTGCTTTTGAAGCAGCTCTGGCTCAGTCCCAAGTTTGAAGGATGGGAGAAGCGGACACTTGTTAAAAGCATGTGCTTGTTCCACTTTACCCAACTTAAAAATGTCCTTTTTTTTCCTGTCAGATTTTATCCCAAGTACTTTGCACCAGTGAACTGGACATAAGTGATGAATTCTGACCTCTTTTAAATGTCCTCCCATGAATTTAGATTTGAGATCCTCATTAAATAGCTAGATAAATTAATACATTTAATATGGATTTATAAGGATGCACAGACATGTTGACAAGCAGCTGTCATTCATCTTTTATCACAAACGCTTGATAATTGCTCAGAGAAATTGCAGATCTGGCAGGAGATTTAGAACAGACAGAAGGAAATGCTATTTCAAACAGAAAAGTTATGGAAACCCCCACCCCTGTTACAAAATGTCCTGGATGCTGAAGACTAAAATAGAATCAAAAGATGATCAAATCAGAAACAGGAAAGTCCATTTGGTGAACATGAAACATAATGAACAAGACATCCAGGGTAGCAGAGGAACCACAGAAGATTCGTGGGGCAGAAAACACACAAGATAACTTTTGTGCTTCCTCCGTAAGCAAGGGTGCACCTTACTAATTGCCATTACCTTAATTACCTTGGGACCTTGTCAAGATTGAGGTAAGAATCAAAATGGATTTTATTCTCTGGGAAAAGAAAGTTAAGAAACCAGACGTTAGATGCAGAACACAGACCTACCAAACTGCAGGAAACCCACACGGTCCCCTGCCACGGACCGCTGCCCAGAGCCACCTCGGGGCTCAGCTTGCTGGGATCAAGGCACACCACAGCCTGCTACAGCCGGGACCTGGGGCTTGGACAGGCTCTTCTTCCTGGCACTGTCACGCTAAACCAGAACTGTCTTCCTGATGCAAATCCCCTCCTGTGACCTTGTTGAGCCTAAATGGTATCTTCCATAATCTAGACGTTCAGTGACTAACTTAATTAGCATAGCAATTTATGTATCTCCTGTTAATGAAAAGCCACGTGATACACCACTAGATGATGATGTGCAGATGCGCTTTCTGAACACCAGCTCCCGCTTGGTGAAGCACACCATGCTATCACCTAACTCATTAAGAGACAGCTCATCCAAGTGACACAGACACGGCCTTTTCTTTACAAACACGCTGATGAGTGAGATCTGAAAAATCTCTGCATCTACATGAATCCAAGTAAACCTACAAAGATGTCTTATACTACCCCTGCAACGATAATAATAAATGCAGCTTACTGTCAGCGCTGGGCAGAGGCAATAGATAACAAGACAACCTGAGCAGTACCCTCATTAGGGCTCTCTGGTAAGGAGAACCTATCCTACATACTGACTTTTCCACCCCTGTTGTGGTGGGGGGTAACACAACAATTCGCTTTTGATTCCCTCAGGATGCTCCATCTGGGTTCAGATCAATGGCCCACCCAGCTGTTGCAGCTGAAGTCTCCTTTTAACTCGCCAGCTATAAAACAGTCATATACATTTCTGGTGCGCTCAGGAAGAAATACACGTGGTCAAGTGATGTACATTCCCCAGAGAAGTTCATCTGAGTAAGCCAATTTGTGTCTGGAGGAACCAATTTTGGGTTAAGTTTTTCAAACTTTTTCAAAGAGCTTTTCAAAAGGACATTAAGTACTTTCCTGTACAGTTTAGACAGGACAAAGCAAACCCAAAGTCTTTTCCCAATGTTTGGGGGAGCTGAAGAGCCACTCCCAGCCCTAAACCACCATGGATGCAGAAGGTGCCAGCCAGAGGTGCCCTGGAAGGAGGACTGACCCCCCCAACGGGGCACGCTCTCACAGTACCTTTTCTGAAATCCCCAGTTGTGCTGTTTAACTGCTGCTCGTAACCAACAACTTACGTAACTGATTTCCCACACTTTTAATCTGCATTTCACTACATGCTTTCCGGTTTTGCTTCTCCGCTCTCTTTAAAGAGAGGAAAAGCAGCTCAACTCCTTGTTAAGGAGGTAAAGGGCAAACTGACTTCATTTAGAGCTCCCCACGTCCCTCTGAGACGCTCTAGGGATCACACCACTGGATTCTTCACACAGAAGAGAAAAAGGACTATGAGGCACATACATACCTCTATCAGTAAGTCAAAGACAAGAGACACCCCCCTTCCCCCCCTCATTTCACATGATGGGTAACCAAACCTTCAGCCTTCAAAGCATTTGATATTGCTGGCGTCATCTTTTGCTGTTACTGCTCTCTCACATAACAAATGGAGGAATTGCTCTGCACGATCTCCATCTGCCCAAGTCCTCCTCCAGCCCCTAATGGTAGTTCTACCAGTAATGCAGACACGTCTCTTTTCACTGACTCAGGCTGAGATCAGACACCTGGAGACCTCAGCTGAGGTGAGATGATACTCAGCCCCAGTCTTCAGTCTCCATTGAATGAATTAAACCAACATGCTATGCTCCTGGGACCACCTCTCTGTCCTTCATTATAAATGCCTGGGAAAGGAAAGCTCTGGTATTCTCACACTTGCTCCTGCTTCAATTCCTTTAATCTGTCCTACAGCAACACAAACTGCTGCTGCTTTGTGGTGCTGACAACAGGGAAGAAGTCATTTAAAGTCCTTTCAGCTGTTCAGTTTGTGACACAGGCTTTGGTGCTCCTTGGTAAGGTTTTTTGTGGGCAGTCTCACATAGCTGACAGTGTGCAGTGTGTCTGCAGCATCTCTCAAATGAGATGAAGCGTCACAGACGCCTGTATGTGCACATGGAATACAGAACAAGTAAAGAAGAAGAAGAAATAATAATTAAAAAAAAAAAAGGCAGAGTTACCCATCTACGCTGGTCCATCCTCTAGGATGGAGCTGGAACGTGCTGGCTGATTCACACCACCACTAACGGAGAGAGGGAATGAGATGGGTAGTAACGCAGCTCCTACCAGTCTCATGAAATGAGGGAGAGCGGGCCAGGAAGAGCAGAGGGACCCTCAGCATGTTGTCTGCGTGGGAAAAGCTTAGCGAGCCTTCAGCTCACTGTGTCCTACAGAACACATGCAGCCAAGATAAATGTACTGAGTTCAGGAAAAGCTTCAGTGGGATCTTACACCTTCTTTGACATGAAAGTCAATTGTGCACGAAATACAAAGCCCTAGAAAAACAGACTTCATTAGTTCTAGTGCTCGCAGAACCACTTGCACAATACGTTAAAAAATAATAATAGAAAACCCGGTCATAAAATATTGGCAGAATGGAGCTGTATGTCCAGAAGCTAAAATGAGTCAGAAGAAAGAGAAGCCAAATAGCTGCAACTTATTTATTAGAGATCTATTGAATAAATGGCCCTGGGAACTACTGTACCAATTCATCCTCAACAAATGAGAAAGCAAAAGCTGTTTCTTTAAAGAACTGCCTTAGAATGAAATAATCTGTTAGCAATATTAAGCAGACCATATTTGTGATTATTAGTATTTTTTTTTAAATTATGCAGTACAACTTTTTCCAGTCTAACAGCTAACCTTGGAGGCTGGGCAGGACCTGTTACACTCTTACGGACAAAGCTCTAATTCAGCCAATGGCATGGGAAAGCATCCTCAATGCAACTGGCTGGGAACAAAAGTCACCAGCGTTGGCCCGTAAATACAGCAGAGGTGTGGAGTGAAGCTGCTCTGCACCTGAGTACGGGGCAATTGGTCTCTGATGGGTCCATGACCACTGACACCACCACCCCAAATCCTGGTGATCAGGTGTGAACACCTCTCTGCTAGAGCAGCCAGAGCCCAGTACAAGCCTCAGAAGTGTTAGACTTCCCTGCTGACCATGGAAGGGGAAGGAATATCTGCTGGATTTTCAACTTTGTTCAGCCACAGCAACAGTTTGTGCTTCAGTGTGAGGGTGGGAGAGAGAAATGTGGGTTCAGTTTTAACCAGAGAAAGCCAGGCCCTTCCTCCCTGCTCCTCTGCCTCCAGACATAAGGGCTGTACAGCAGACATCGAGATGAGAACCCATGCGCTATATCAAAAGCAGAGTGTGCGCTTTGTAGCTAACTTTAGTTGCGTTACTGAAAGCTTTAAGTCTAATTAATGTTTTTAGCCCATGGCATTTCTATCACTTGGTTTGATCTAATAGCACTCCTTTTTCTAATCCTCTTAAAATAGGCTGTTTTAAAGGTTTACTCAAGCTGACACTTAGAGCCTGATGCTAAAGTATTGTTATTATGAGCAAAGCTATTTGGCCTTCATTAGCAGGATGACAATTAGCTGAAAAACAAGTGTAGCTTGAATCACAGGACTCATGCCTCTGTACTAATTTTATCTCAAGCTCCTAAGGACACCAAGCCACAGACAGTGCTCATGGAGGAGGGAGAGCAACTCCTTGGGCTCCCCACGGCAGCCAGGCGGGGAGAATCCCACACAGATCCCTGGGACCAGGCAAGCACCCTGCCCGCCCGGGAGTTTCACTTCCACAGCCACAGCCATTTTCACTATTAGCTTTTGTGGAACTTTCTCCCTCCAAATGCTTTCTTTTCTTTTCCCCTCACCTTTTTTCTTTTCCTGCTGTGGCTCTGAATGGATCTGAAGGGCTTCTGCTCTCTGGTATTAAACAGATACCCCAGAACAGGACTACCAGATTTATCTTTGTCTGTCTGTGCCACAGGAGGTTTGAATGGGTTTCTGAAACATCACTGTGGCAGACTTTGGGGATAACGATACTGATTTTGGTCTTCAACCAGCTGTCTTCTCAAATATAATCAAGCTACTGTATTCTTTTCTCTCCCCACAGCAAGCATAGCTATTTTATATTTGAACTTTTCCATCTTTGAGAACATGTTTACCACTGCCTCCTTGAAAGACATTGGATCTCATTGACTTGGGCTTCCTCTGTTCTGCTCTCGCTATGAAGAAAAGCCCTTTATGTTGACGTGACACTATAAAAATCCATAATCATAAGTTAAAAATAAAACCCCTGCTAGAATAAGATCAGCTGAATATACTGAATTGCTTTTTAAAGTAGTATTTGGTTCTGCCCTGTATTTTCATGTTTGACTTCAATTTTCTTCAGCAATTCAGAGGCCTTTAAGTAACTGTATGTCACTGAATACAAAAATCACGGTGTATTTATCACATAAATAAGAGTGCACACCATTACAGGTTGTCTCACTTCGAAGGCCTTATTCCAACACAAACCTGGTTTTTACCACTCAGAAATTGCCACCAAGGACCCAAAAAACCCCCGAGCCTGCCGCTCCTGCCTACAAGAGCTCTCCAGGGGTGGGAAGGAGCACTAGGAAACCCGGTGAGCTCTCCAGCCTTCATGGTTTTACTGGAGGTGCTGTGGTAGCGAGGGCTGCAGTTGAGCGCAGCACTGCACCGTTTCAGAGCCTCTTAGCTACAAAACCAGAAACAATTTTGCCGCTGAGACAGTGCTTCGGGCCAGGCTGACTTCTGAGTACTCCTCACCTGACCCAACCAACATGCTATACTTGCTGCCATGACGAAAAGCGGCCAGTGCCACCCGGCTGTGTTAAGACCTGACCTTTACAACCAGAACCACAGCAAACCAAACCCTTCAGCACTGGCAGAAGCGAAAGCCATTTGGCGTGATGTTTAGCCCTAACCATGACAACACGCACCATTACCAGATGCCGATGAAGGCAGTGGGATTCATCAGTTCCAGCAACATCAACCAGCACCATCTTAATGTCCTCTGTTGCAGCAATCACTGCAGGGTTGAGGGATCATTACTGTCTGCACTGTTTTCTGCCTTTTTTTTCTACAAACCCCACCGATCCTGAGGAAGCATCTGGCAGAGAAGAGGAAGGGATGAAGAACATGTAGTGGAATTCTTCATCCAGAGTATTTATTGCAATCTTGAGTCATCCTCTGCAGTGGAGGGTTTGATTCTCCAATAATTTCACACTACATAAAAATCGAATCTGTGATAATTTAGGTAGGCTATCAAGCACTGCTGATCTTGACCATAAACAAAGCAAAACCAGTGATTGCTTTTACTGAAAAATTATGTGTGTTTTAGGGTTTTAACACTGGACTATCCCAGGGGAAGGAGAAGAAGATTGGAGAGCGTTGGTTTCAACAACCATGAAATTGCACAAAAAGTAGCAAAAATTAGATGACACTGAATTTCCACACATAAAAGCAAACAAAAATTCTGTAATATTGGCTTCTTCAATTTAATCCGATCAGCCTCTGAGATTTCCATTTGCTTTGATATAAAAAATATAAATTCATCACAATACTGAGGTTTCCAATTACTTCATTGTCCTTCTGTTAAAAAGAAAAAGCTATTGATTTAAACAATGCATACACAACCATCACTTTTCAAACCACAATTCATACTTTTCTTAAAGGTTTTTCTTTTGGAAAGCTATTAATTATTAGAATTCAAGAGCACAATAGTAAAAAAACATATGCAAAGGGTTAAATCTCGCAGCCCTTGCTCTGTCCCAAGAGCCACAGAGGGCATTTGCAGCATCCATGTGTGGCAGATGAGGTTCACAACCTACCAAGCGAAGTGAACGCTTAAGTACAGCCCCTGACAAACACCGCATTTATGGCCGAATTTTCTGTGAGGGAGGGAAAAAAAAAAAGATTTATGGCTACGACAAAAGCTTTCCAGTCCTGTGGCTGACCAGCTGCACAGCAGCTCCTGGCAGTCTGCAGTCAGAAGTGTTGCAAAATTTAATATTAAGGCTCATGGACCTCTGCAACTTCAGGAGTCAACACAATCCCCAGCTGAGGTTCAGAAGGCATGCAGAGAGCTCTACTAAAACCATTGGATTAAAAACCCTTAAATCTTTTTAGAATTTAAACTATGAAACTTCTCTTCCTATACTGCTAGAGTTTTACTCCTTCCTCTTTGCTGTTCCAGTCTTACAAGGCTAAATTGGGAGCCATTAATACCTGAAAGAATTTTGGGGTTATCACACAGGATTTCTACATTTTACATTTAAAATATTCCTGTAAACTGCAAATGGCAAGCCTGGGGCTTGATAATTCAAAAAATCCTCCCACTAAAATTACATGTGTGTTAGACTTCACAAGAGATTGACAGACTGAGCATCCTCAAGGCAAGAAGTAGGAAGGCCATAACTCATCCGTGGCTCTGCAGGGCTGCGGAGCCACCGCTCCACGCACAAGGAGCTCACCTTGAGTCCCACTCCAGCTTAGACTATAAAGTACCCATTATCCTCGCTTGGTGCATATATAGCTTTTCTTAAATTAACACAGATGCCATTACCTATTATAAATAATTTGTTCCACAAATAGACATTTTCAGGAACAACATCTGTGCCTGCGCTTAATTTGCAGCATGCTGGTTGTCTTACAGGAGTCAATGGGAGAGGTCACACCAGTTAAACTAGTTGTGAGAACTGAACTTTGTGGGATCGAGGCCTTCATTTTTATCTTCCTTTTGTTTTGTCTTTGCCTGCCATGGTTTTTGCTGTATTTCCAGTGGCATGGCTCTTGTGGGATGTGGGGGATTTATTTGTGGGGGATATTGGAAACGCCAGCCTTTGTCTTTCAGCTATTGGTTTTAACATGAGAGGCAGTTGTAAATACTGTCTAAATCATTTCAGAAAGTCTCAGAGGCAGTTTTTTTAAAAGATATTTTTTAGTAGCATTGACTTGAACTGTTCCATACTGCTGATGGGCCCCTTGCACGCGCGTCTGCAAGCTGCTTTAATAAGAAGTGGAAAAACAGGGGCCAGGCCATGCCCTGCCACATCCCCTAACCCAGGCAGGCAGCGAGCTCTGCGGTCACAGGCACCGCTGCGCTTGAGGGCTTTGCAGATCTGCTTGTGCCTGCAACACAACTTACAGCTCCCGCGGGCTAAACAAGCCCCAGGACACAAAGGGTCTGTGTTGTGGCTGTACCCTCATGTTAGCCTAGAGCACGCCAAAGCTGCTGGCTGGGGACTGGTGCCCGGGGAAGAAGGGCACGTCCATCGGGGACGCTCTCGAGTAGCAGCGTTGCTGGCAGATAGCGCCAGCAGCCCCCAGGCTGCGGGGTACAAGCAGGGATCCCCCGGGATCCCCGCACTCCCCCTTCATATGCTGCCCCTCATCTTCTGCTGCCCTGGACCAGTCTCCAAACCCTGGCACCAAACTCGTCTCTGACCCAGCAATTACCTGGCAGGGTGGAACTCCCCTGGGATTGGGAACTCCCTGCCAACCCGGCAGGGACACTTGGCATCACCGCAGCTACGTTCATCAGGGTTCATCCTGCAGAGCCCCATGGCAGCGCTGCACCTCCGCGTGCCTCCGCCCAGAGGCAAACATTAACTAACCTGCTGTCCAGAGTGGTTCTGTGTGGTGGGGCTTCGTATGTCAAACCTGAGCAACACGGGGAAAAGCTCTTCACTGGCAAGCACGAAAGATAAGAGGTCCCCAGCAGCTCAAAGGGTATACTGCTGCTTTCATACAGCAAATAATAGATACCGAACTGCCCCCAAGAAAATTTGTTGTAAGTGTAAGATCAGCAGATTTTACAAATCATTCCGTCTTCCTTTTCCAATTTTCTCCACACCCATAATCTATAATTTCACGTTTGATACAGACCTGATGGATTGCAGCACTGTTGATATACTGCAACAACAAATAAACAGTTGTTATTATTAATGGGTCTATAAATCACATGATCAACCCCTGTGCCAGCTAATTGTCGTCATTTACATTCTACCTGCAACACTGCCGCTGCCATTGCAGCTGAATGTGGCATTCCCTGTCGTACCCAGCCGTAAAACCACGGGTGCGTGGAGTCCCACAGCTGCTCCGTCCACCCCAGCGGCAGCCGCCCCTCCAAGCAGGAATGAAGCGAAACTTTCTGCAGCATGATGGCTGTGTGAGAGAGGATCCTGAGATAAAAATGAATGTATTCAGGTTTTTATCTCTGGTTAATTTAGTGCTATGAATATATGGAAAAGTGAATGCTAATTGAGCTGGTATGCCTGTGCATTCATTTTTCTTATCGCTGCAAAGGAACGGGCAGTAGGTTTTCACACCACACCAAGGGATGACATTGCAGCAGAGCTCCATCATTCAGGCAATACACAATTTGCAGCTCCTCAGATATAAAACTCAGCAGCTCGGCATGTAGCCGCAGGCTGCTGGATTCCAGTGATGATCAGCTGCGGTGGTTAATCATTTCGTCTCCATGTTGTGAAACCCTTCCATGCATTCCTTCAGCGTTATCTACTGTTGTGTTGGGGTTTAGCTCAGGCAGCTCCCTCGGGATCTCAAAAACCAGCAGGGTTGTCATTTTTATGTGTGTTTGCAGAATGGGTGAGACAGACTCTAAAGACCTGTGAACTATCTGGGTTTTTTTAAATAAAAAAAACCCAGAATCCTCTGCTGCCAACTCTGGCAGACGTGATTAAATAAAGTCCTTGTGCCACCCTGTTCACAGGGATGGTGGGCAAATTGCGTGGCTGGTACGAGCAGAGGCTCCAGCTCGGGACGGTGCTCAGGTACACGCTTCAGTGATGTGAGGGCAGCGGTGCTGTCCTGAGCAAGTGCTTTGTTTCAGGTCTGTCCTGTTCCTGCTAAGAGGAAAGCAAGCAGACCACTTTTCCCCAATGATATCTCACTGGTTCTCCTGCCCTCTGTTAATCGTAAGACTGGTGAAAGGAGCAGATAAAGGAGGCCAGGTAATCCCTGCTGATGCATTTGCTGGCAGGAATGCTTTAGTCCTTTGAAACACACCACTTGCCTTGGGATTATGGCAGGAGGCTGCATGATAGGCCCTATCCCTGGTTAAAATAACGCTGCTCAAAGGTCGGCATCCTTTGCAACACAGCAGGATGCAATAATTCCCTTTTTCTTTCTGAGCTGGTGCAAAATGTCCGCATGCTGGTGCCTGGCCTTCTGCAAGGCCAGAGCTGCGTGGTGAGCCATGTCACCGCCTTACGGCAGCTTTTGCATGGGATGAAAATACCAAGCGGATTAATTGGTAGGATGGTGCTGGATGGTATGTAGTTGGGAAAAGGCCTGCACTGATAATGAGAAACAAAAATGCTCACTTCCAAACTTTCTCTCACCAAAAATCAGGCCACAATAAGCACTTGTCAGCAGAAGAGGAAAAAGTGTTTCAACACCAGCTTTCAGGGGAGTGGGCAGGGAGCAGAGCAGCAGCAGGAGATGTGTTATCTCATTGTTTCTCCCAGGCTCTCTGCCCCAAGGTTAGAAATTCTCCCAATTCTCCCTTCCAGGATAAAATCTTCCCCTCCTATACCCCCCCAAGGCTATTCCTCCTGATTTTTAATGTGTTTTCATTGCTGAAAGAAAAGAATATATCTACTACCAAATTTGCTGTGGGATTGCTGGTGGGGCTCAGCTACCCTCTCTTAGCTTGGAAACACGCTGAATTAATTTGGACATAGACAATAAAACAGACTTATAACATGAGAGCTTATTCTGCATTACTTTATAGAAAAGAACACTCTGCCACTTGAAGACGCCTCCCTTCCCCAGGGGAGGTTTTTCAAACAGCCCAAAGCGTGGGAAGCGTCCAGGTCAAACACCAGCTCTTTAATCCTCTCAGAAATACACACGCAGACTTGCCCATCATCACATAATCCAACCTCCTCCACCCAGAGGCATCAGGTGAACAGCTTTTATCAGTGCCAGATTCATTATCTTTTCTCCAGTGGATACTGGAGAGGCACCAGTCCACCCAGTACTTCCTGCCATGCCGGAGGACGCCCTGCAGAGCTGAGTGGAGATGGCTACTGAAACTCCAGCTGACTCCTGCAGCTCTGCTTGCCCCTCACAGCCCTTCTCCCCAAGGTTGCTGCAATCCCACCGACCGACCCGTCCAGCTCCTCTTCCACCTTCCCCCCCTCTGGCGCAGACACAAATCTTGCTCGTTCCTCTCAAGCAGGAGAATGTGGGGCAGTGGATATAGATTTTCTCAGAGGTGGAAAAAGGAGGAGCAGGAGGTTGGTGTGAGACTGGACAGGCAGAAAGGAGAATGAGGAGATGCACTTGAAGGCAACAGAGATAGGTCGAAATGAAATGACTGTGAAAATGCAGGATGTACTCACTTGGGCTGAGAGAGGCAGTAAGAGCAGAAAAATATGAGACAGAAGAATATAAACCAAAGGAAGAAGTTGCCAAACCCACGATGGGTTATTTCTACTGCACCAGGCAGCTCCTGTGTGCTCACCTATCTGGAACAACTGCACTGAGCACATGGTTATATTATCATAAAAAGATACAGCAAAGTGCAATTAAAAATATTTAAAGAAAGGGTTAACCAGCATCACTCTGCCTGAGCGGCACATTCCTCCAGCAGTAATCTCTTCTGTTTTTAAGAGATTAAAAACTAAGAAAGTACAGCAGTGTCTGGCCCCTAATTTGCAGAAATAACAAATCAAATGCCTTAAAATTGGTAATTTGGTAGATTAAATTATCAAAGCCTAGTCTGTTGGTGTCCACATCTGATAGTGCTTTGATCTTGTTTATATCTTAGAAATTGTTTCATGGACTAACTTTGTTGATTATCTTCAAACTGTGACAGGTTTTATTCCATCAGCAACTCAGCTGCCTTCCAAGCAACAGCCTGCTCTTTAAAGTGCAAATAAAGAACCACGGAAGAAAGGAAAGGATGGAGCTGTTTGAAGGAGCTGCTGGATGTCAACAGAGGTCAGCGCTTTGGTTTTTGTTTCTTAACTACATATGTACAAATGACCAAGAGAGGAGGAACAGCCAACTACAGTGTTTCAGCATCCTGAGCGTCCATCCAGATGATGGATCTGGCCACGCCAGCCCCAGCCACTGGGACAGTTTTGTGGAGGAGCTGATAGAGACCACAGCAGATTCCCTCCTGGAAAGCCTACCCCAGCGGGATCTCCCAGTGAGCAGGAGGAGAGGCCAGCCTATTCTTTTGCTAAAATACATCACAGCGCATGCAACTGGGGAAACACTAAGCTGCACAGAGCTTTTAAAAGTGGCATTTGCCCATTCAGCTATCAAACGAGCTGACCATAACCAGGAAATGCAGGGAAGTGCAGTTTATTCCACCTCCAGTTCTTCTGGGAGCAGAAGAGGTTAGGAGAGGCGGCTGCCAGCTGGCCACCACTGCGGCTGGCTCTGCTTCCTCAGGAGCTGCCACCAACTACCCTGCTAGTCCTGCGGGACAGACGCTGACCGAGGGCTCTCTCGGAGGCTCTCTCCATCTGCTCGTGGCACCGCCGGCAAGGCTTGCACCCTGGCCATGGCTGCCCGGTGCAGCTGGCCTGCCCAGCCTCCGCTGTCCCACAGCGACGGTCGGGGCTGCCTGGGGCAGCTGGCTGCCTGCCATAGGCTCTGCGCAGCGGGGCTGGGGGTGCTGGCCCTCGCCCGCTCCCCGGAAAGCGAGCCTGTCTACATTAATGTGCTCTAACTGCGATGAGCAGCCAGTGTTAGCCTGGCTTTTTGAACTAGTCCCAACACCTCAGAGAGATTAAATCTTCATTTTAACGAGATTATTATGGTTTCCTAGGCAATCCAATGCATACAAACAATGGAACTAACAAAACATTGGATAAAGACATATCACTTCAATTCCCACAGACTGCAAAGCATTACTTGCCCTGGGGGAACTCTGTGGGGAAGACGAGAACATTTCAAGAAACTTAACCCTGAAGAAATGAGCTGGAAACTTCGAGTCTGACCAGTGTGGACATGTTAGAAACCGTGCAGCTGCCATACCATCTCCAGCCTTACTGAGTGAGATACTTTATCTCTGAGCCAAGGTTTTGCCCAAACCACGTGAAAACTTGCTTATAGACATAAAGAGGGACCATTTACATACGTACACCTCTATCTTAAGAAACGTGATCCTGCACCTGAGGGCCTGCTATATGATTTTTAAACAGTCTTGACATTAGCTTTATTATTCTTATTATTTGTGTTACTGTGTTTCAAGTCAGCAATAGGTAAAGTCAACTTCAAATTATTAATCAAATAAACATAAGCAGAGAAAAGCCAGTGGGCAGTTCAGTAAAGGAGCATGAATTTGTCTAGAGCTGAAATTCAAATGAGAATTACTCTTTCGCAAAACCCAAACAGTTCCTCCATCCTAGACTTTGCACGAACCGATTGAGTTAAAAATATCTTTTACACCAAAACTGACTAGTCTCCTCTGTGCTTGACACTCCTTGACCTCTACTCAATCTGCAGCCACTGTTCCTGGGCGGGGGGGGACACCCCACAAACCAGCATCACAATCTGATAGAGCAACCCTTTTGCTGCTCAGAGGGGTTTCCTCCTCTGCAGTGCAACCAGCAAAGCATGGTTTGCAGCATTCAACAAGCTGCTTCTGCACAAATACTGAAGCAAATTTCAGCGCAGTCCACCAGGAAACCTGTCAGTTGTACGATTAACCACCCACCACCTATTGGGAACTTTGGTCCCACCTAACATTCAAGAAGCACAAAGAAATTCAGCTGTGTCACACCCTGAGACTCTCTCTCCCGCCTGACAGAAATGGCAAAGACACACACTTGGAAGCAAACCCAGGGAGCTCCTTCTCCATGGACGTGAAATCTGCCAGCCCCACAGAGAAAATGGTCTCGTGGGATTCAGCTCTGCTTTACCAGCTCCTTCCTGTGCAGCTTCCTGCTCCTACTAAAAAACAGTGACACCCAGAGCGCAGTATCTGCTAACGCATGCTGCACGCTGAAGCTTCACGTTGCAGTACAGTGTTATGTTTGTTATGGTTGTTACGGCAGGAAAATGAGAATTGCCTTCTTGGGGTTTCGAAGGGGTCCACTCCACGCACTCATTCTACTTAGTGCTGCCGTCTTGTACAGGAGCTAACCACAAGCTGCGGATAAAGAATTTACATAGCTTTGGTAGAGTAGATTGCTCATCAATTTAATAGCTCCACTCAATTTTCTTAATAAACCTCAGGAGACATCTTCTGCATTCCCTAACTGACCTAATCTATGGGGCCTCATAGAGAACAATCTTTTTTTTTTTTTTTCTTCAAAAGCTGATGGCAGTACCAAATTGCATTTCCACGGATGAAATCAATGCATCACAGAAACATTGCAATGCTGCTCAGAGAAGAAAAGCTTCAAAGAACACCAGCTTGTATAAACCAAACCCCACAGGGCTCAGTAGCTGTTGGAAAGGAGAAGCACCTATTTCCCTGCTAAACAAGCGTGCCTCCATGTATCTCCTTCATGTAGAAGCTGACATGGTAGAAGTTGGAGATCCTGTGGCATGTTTCATAAAGAGCAAGGATCCCTTGGATCAGGCTTGCAACCAGTACTCCCCACTGCATTGATAACATGGGTTTGAATGCTCAAGGCTGCGCAGGAACTGAAACCACTGGAGCTGCCACGCTTGCCTCCAAAGCCATAATAGAAAGACCTTTCAGAGCATTACGTTACCCTCATCCTGCGACGCAATCCCCTTCGATCCAGTCTCATCAACTAAGCTGGATTCTAGAAAGTAAGGCATCTCTGAGAAGAAGCTATTAGCAACAAAGTGTATGTCCCCACTTGCATGATGCTTCCACAGCTGGAGAGACCCTAAGTCCAGAAGTGCCTGTGGGTCATCAAGGCTGACCAAAATTTTGTCACATCAGAGACAGCTAAATTTCATCAGCTGCAGCACAAGAGGTGCCACAACTTGCATTTTGGTAATGCATATCTTCCAGAAGAGTACATAAAAAACAGACTCCATTGGTCCTCTCAGAAACATGTTCCAACAGCTAATCTTCCTGGGTGCTAGAATAGGCACCTTAGTTTACACTGAACTGATTTTAGCACTCAGCCTTGCCTGCTCGCAAACTGCGAGTGTGACACAAGTAGCAGCCTTAGAGAGTCAAACTTCTCAACCAAGGTCATTAGAACAAATTGGTCATCTCTAGCTCTAGTGGAGACATGTTTGTCAAGAAGTTTAGTGGAAAGCACAGAGTTTTTCTCTTTTTAGGGTACAGTGGAATATTTCAGATACGAGTGGCAAAGCTGAGGGTCACAACCGTACTCTGAAGCAATCCTGTCTGAAGCACTTGGGCATCCAGGATGAACTGATGGAAGGCTTGTTTTGCACAGGCATCCATGTAATTCTTCTCGTGCATGGAATGAGCTCTTTGTAAATCATACAAATCCTACAAAAATACCAGTGATGCTGTGATTGCTCCCTGTCTTTCAGATGAGCATTTGCAACTGGGGCCCACATTTATACAGCACCAACTAACTTTGAATTGAAGGTTTGGTAGGTGCTGTATCTGTATCCCTCTACATAGGCACTTCTTCAGTCCTGTTGTTACAGAGTCTCTCAGCAACAGAATGAATGTTTTCTCAATTATATTTATATTCTCTGGAAGGATATTTCTTTTTCTTTTTTTAAACCATGTGCTTGTAGTTTCTTGGCAAATGGTGCCAAGGAATGGGAAAAAAACCAAACAAACCGTCAGCAAATGGTGCCAAGAAATGGCAGAAACGCATTTCTTCACCCTACACCTCTTCAACAGTTCTTTGCCCTCCCAAACAAGCCCCCTTTCTCTCTAAGACCCGAGAGCACTGGTGCCCGTGGTCATTACAGAAATATTCAGTCCCGCAGCTTGCCACAGCTGATGACAGCTCTATAATCTAGGTGCAATTGGATATGTTGCCATGCTTATGTCAGCTGGTTTGTGTTGGAGGTTTCAGCGTGGCATGCCTTCGAACTGATGTAATCCTCCATGTTTTGTCTGGAAAGTGTGGCTTTTTGTCAAGTTCCTCTGGAGCCCAATGAAAGAAACCTATATTTTTCAGGCCCTCCTTGGCCACAGTGACAGTCGGTGGGAGGCTGTCACGTATAATTCAGAAAGTCGGGCTCATCCCCAGGCAGCATGCAGAGCGCTTGCCCACACAAAGCCAACTTTCAGCTGAAACCATCCAAAACTACTGCCTGACATTAAAAAAAAAAAAAAAAAAAAAAAATTCAGCCATTCAGAAACAATAGAGTTTTGCCAACCCGAACTAAGTCCAACAAATTAACTCCCATTTGTTTATTACCAAGTATGTACCATCTTGCAGTCTGGTGCGAAGCCGAAATATATTCCACTTGGGGAAACTGCCGGGGGCTGAGAAAGGCCGACACGCATACTCCAGTCTCGCAGATGCCACGGGGGCCACTCCTTCCAATCTGTGTCCTTTCCTATAAAACCAAAACCCTCAAACGCTGTCAATCTTTTCTATTTGCAGCCGCTGACTGCACGCTGTCCTCGCCCTGCCAGCCTCTGTGGTTCCCTCTGACATTACCGGATTTTCAATGCCATTTTGCCAGTAGGCACAGAGAGAAGCTAATGCTCTACGTCTTCTCCCCAGTGACCACGGAGGGTGTCAGAGCAGTATGTGATTATCAGGATATGGCAAACCGCTCATTTTTCAGTTTCTGTTTAGGTGGAAAATAGACTTCTACGTAACATTAACACTCCAGGATCGGTGGATTGGGGACCAGCCCATGGCTACCCTGAATAGAAAATGGAAAAAGAAGAGCCATTCCATTTTGAAATCTTGTAAATGACAGCAAAGCAAAATAAGAATATCCTTGTCTCCTCTTGCTACAGGCAGGTCTGAACAAAATTGTACGACTCTCTGTTACTAATTACTACTGTATCCAAAACAGCAAATCAACCATTTTCATCTGTTACCTATGCATGTTTCAGTCAAGGGAAAAGCAAATTTAGAGCTGGATGAGAATCACTTCCAAGGACTGGGCAATAGCACTGGAAATTATTTATTCCTTTACCCTACCTTTTAAAGGTACCTTTATTAAATTTTAATACTTAGCTACAATTTTTCCAAACAACATTGGATAAGTCCTGCAAATTATCCCCTTACTGATATGGCATCACTAGCAATCAGCTCATAAATCACAAAGGCTTGGCTTTTTCTTCTGGGTCACTACTACAGAATGGCTGTTTCAGAAGGAAAGTAGTGGACTAACCTGTACAAAAAGCTTTTTTTTGAGCTGACTTTAAGAACCAGCAAACAAAAGCAGAGATGTCAGCAGCTAAAGGCAGACAGCAAACTTCCTGAATATCTTTTTCACTTCAGGCAGATTATTGAATATACAATGCATAATACAACCCTATAATGGAGCCACTCTTGGCTCCTAACATTACAAATGCTTCCCGAGTGCTGCCCTTTCTTACCTACTCACACTGCATTTCACAATCTAGCATGGTATGCAAAGTTAAAAAAAAAGAGCAACTGAAAGTGACCTTTGAAAAATAGCAAAATGTTAATTTCAGCTATTGTTTTATGTATCTGCAATAATTTATCCATGACCTGACATAGCTTCCTTGAGATCTTCATCCTACCTGTTTGTGCCCGTGCATGTGTAATGCGCACTCAGCTACAGTGGCGCCCGCAGCACGTACCGCTGTCGCCAGTGCTCCTCCTTGACCTGTTTCCCTACAACAGAGCTTGATGCTTTTGACAGGTCTGCCTTAACTATCTATGCAAAGCAAAAACTGGTGAGCCAGGAATAAAAGCTGCTTGGCGAAGGGGAAAAAAGAGAATGCCTGAGAACCTATCCAGACATCCCCTACATACAAACCTGCGTGTGTAGGTTGGCCAAGATGAGTCTTACGGCACGGGGACAGCGGTGATATTACAGCCCTGGTGCTGCTGGCCTTGCTGGTAATGCTCGATGAGTTTTGTGCAAATATAGAAAAATTTGGCCATACCAATATTTAATTTTGAGTCATATTTCACAATATGGCATATGCTTTTGGTGTTGTTTCCTCTCTTTTAAACTTTATATACATCATGCTGCTTGGTCTACTTGCCTATATACATGCACATAGATACAAAGAGATAAGTAATCAAAGTACTTGGGTTTTAGGAGCCAGGATTTGGGGCTGCTTACATACATGATGTATACGTTACATACAGAGCCATGACTATAAAGCATTGTGGTAACCTTCAGAAGAGCCTCCAGGTGATGATGCATAATTAAGGGGCTTGCTAAGCCTAAAGCTACTGAGAAAAGCAAATTAGAGTAAAAGCAAAACAAAACCAACCCCCTGTTATACTTAGATCTAGTATTAGACACCTGTTGTGGGGGATTTATAAAATGCCCTTGAAGCAAGTGATTCGTAAGCCATAGGCCAGTGACAGACAGATGAGAAATAGAACCAAATAAGCCAATGCGAAGCTTGGCGGTGCGCTGGTGAGCCTCGCACAAAGTACCAGTCCTGCTACCCTGACACACCCTCCATGTTCCTTAAAAATGGCATGACTCAAAAAATCAAACCACAAAAACATGTTTCATAAGAAATAATGTGTGATGGCAAGTTGCCTACAGCAACATTTAGTATTTTTCCTTCTGTCAGCAGGAAATCTGGAATTTGCTCCCTAGCCAGATGAACACTGTCCACACTCAAAGCCAAGGGCACACAGGGCTGCGTAGTAGGGAATAACACTTCTTGGTTGCTTTCATTAAAATTACTTACTTTTCACAGTATCCAATATAATTCAGCTTGTGCATCAGACTTCTCTTCAGAACTTATTCCCTGTACCCAGTTGAGAAAACCAATTATATCTAAACATTTAAAAAAATCTTCATGGGAGAGTAATAGATGATCAGTGAGGTCTAAACCTCAGGAACACTTCTGTGCATGCGAGTCGTCCCTTGTCAACTCAGATATTTTAATTTTTCAGAGATGTTTTGGGATTTGAGCCTTTACTTAAGCCAACGTTTTCCCTTCTCAACCATTCAAAACAGTTTTTTATAATTAAACCCAAGTGATGCCACAGTGGGAACCACTTGGATGATGAGCTGCTACACAAGTCAGTCTGTCAAGACAAATCAGTTTGTTATATATCAACTTAGAAAAATAAACTCTGTATTCACGGCAGAACCCATTTAAGTTAACAGAGGATTATGGATACTTCCCTCAGCACGATGCACACCCTCAAGATAAAGNAAAAAAAAAAAGGCCAAAGAAAAATGTCCAACCTGCCCTTAGAAATGAACAAAACACATACGTAAAGCCAAACGCTGCTGCACATGTGTACCCTGCTGAATACGCTCTAATTGTTATTTGCACTGTGCACACTGTCTTACATAAAGGCAGCAGAAGGAAATACTAACCAAATCACAATGAAGGTCCTCTATGTACACCAAGAAAGCAAAGAAATGCAACAGATAGAGAAGAAAGTATAATATGGTGAATGCAACAAGCCACAGTTAGCTACTCAGCATTCTTTTGTGAAAAGGCTGACCATGGGGGTCTAACTGAAAGCCCCCTGTAAGAAGTGTTCCTACCGACTTCAGCGGGATTTTGGATTGCATCCAGCAGATCCTGAGTGCTGTCCATTATCATATGGTGCATGTGAATGTATACCATCATTAATGCCCAAAATGACACCTTTTAAAACTTTATAAACAGATAAACATAGGAGGGAGAGTAAAAAAGGAGATATGCATGAAGCACTGCTAAAGGAAAAATTAAGGTTTAAAAAAAAGCAAACAAACAAATCATTAACGCTCTTAAGACTGATTATGTGATTTGGTGATGGGGAACACAGCTCAGAGGCCGATGGAAGCCCGAGCTGTGGCTTCAGGTTCCCACATCCTCAGACACTCGAATTCAACCACTGGCTTCCTGGTTTGCACAGAAACCTATTCAAAAGTTTGGGTTCAGAGAAACAGTTAGAAAAATTGCTGCTTGTTGCCCACCTATCCCAACACATCCAGATCGCTTTCCTTATGTTGTTTGCATGTGTTCTTCCTACTTGCTCCTTTGAGATCTCTGTGTTCCTGTGTCCAGATCAAGTGGGGTGAGACAAGCTGACACAACAGCCACACGAGCGTTATCCCATTTCTAACTCTCAAAGCTTGCTTGTGCTTATTTCGATTAGGAACTGGGGATGGCTTCTTATTTTATTTAAATTGTTTTTCCTTCTTCTTACTTGAAGTTTTCTCTTGACATTGTAAACAGTGTTTTAGGCAGGTAATTAAATGCTCATTAAAATAACTAATTAGCGTAGCACCAAAAAGATGAGATTTTTATCCAGTGCCTTAAGGGCTAGGGTCTTCAGAGGGAAAAAAGTTGATTTGAACCAGAGAACTGACAGAAAACCAGGGCCTCTAATAGAGTCTCAAATGAAGTCTAAGCTGCAATTGATGTACCAGAATTATAACATCTTCTGTGGTCACCAGCAGATGTTATTGCACAACTTCAAAGCTAAACACTAAGTACAGAAGAAAATAAATATTCTTCTGTACTAAGAAAGGGATTAGCACATCACAGCAAAGTCCACAAAATAAATATCTAACTTCTAATTGTAGCTCTCAGCATTCTAATTACTTATTTGCCCACAACGTCCACACCCCCTTTGCCGAAAACTGCAGGATGGGGCTGCGCTCGCTGACTTGTTGCACATTAAGTCATACAATCTTATTACACGTGCGCTGATTACAGCTCCCAGCAAGGGAACCATGCTGCGGAGATGGTGTTTACAAAGCCAGTTCACTTCTCATCACAGGCAGGCAGAAAGGGCAGACTCACAAGCTCTTCTAACTTAAAAATTTTACAAGAATGCAGAGCTTTGCCCTTCATGTGTAAGACGAGACTTACTCTGTCAGACAGTTTTCAACATCATTTGTGAATAAATGCTTTTATAAAACTGCAGAGACTGCATTTATGATCTGATATAAAAAATCAACGGATGACTGTTAAGTTATTATAATGAAGAACTTGTTTGACGGGATTACATTCATTACTGTAAATGATTTACATCCTATAAATCACTTCTTTGGGGATTTACTTTAATTTTCCTTTGGCTGGCAGTGCTACTCATTCTGTTCATGCTATTTTGGAGATGAAAGTTTGGAACATCTCATATATGCAGAACGCAAAAATACTATGAGACAGGCTGAGAAAAGCTGTCGTGTTTGCTGAGTGCCTTTGGCTAAAGGAAATTTTGTGCTTCTCGTACCAGCTGTGTCTGTATCCACATACACTCTCTACATTCAACCCTGTTCATGCAGTTCCAGCCTCAGAGCCAGGTCCCCCGGCCGGGTGCTGCTCAGCAGATCTCAGTGGATCTTGGCTGATTCCTGTCAGGTGAGAATCTTGTGTCTTACCCCAGGAATGATTTCTATAACTTTTTTCAGATGGTGCGATGCTGGAAGAAGAATCACTACCGCATCAGTGGAGGAGAAGAAACACACTAAAAACGTGACAGCCTGGGACAGAGCAAGGACGGGTTTCACGGGTCCTGAACCTCCTGCCTGCAGTGCCAGAGAGGGGAAATCCAGGCTAGGCTGGGCCTAAAGTCATAGGGAAGCATTACAAGCAGAAACCATGGTCTTGTTTGATTTGCAATCAAGCTAAATCAAAGGGGAAAGGTATCTGTAAAGTCTGGATAAGCAAAATTTGATGTGGTGCAGAACACGGAATCAAAATCAAAGGGAAAATAGTGCCAGGGAAAGAGACCTGGAGAGTAAGTCCATCACAGTCCTAAAGGCTTCAGGGACCTCTCTGCAATTAAAGCTTGTCTCCAGCTGAAGTCATCTTCAGTCTACAGAATGTAATGAGGAGACAGATACAAATGAATAAAAACTAATTAGTGTGTGAAAGGCTGCAAGACTGAGGTCTTCCCACAGTAACTCCCAGATAACCCTGCCGCTCCGCAGCTCCGTGTGCTCCAGCCTCCTTATCAGGAATGCAAAAGGGAAGCTGGTTGACTTTGAAGTTTGGATGATCACTGCAAGCTTTGTTTTGCCCTCATCCCTTTCACTGTCTCTTGGATTTCAGTACAAACTTCACGTACCCAGATGCAAAGGCAGAATTTTTAGTGGTATCTCTTCTGCCTCTGCAAGCCTCTCAGGGATGGAGGTCTTGTTCCCAGAAGGTGCAAAGAATGGTATGAAACACAGAGTGTTAGCCAGCTTGGATACATAAAGTGTGTATCAATGTTATATGGTAGAAAGGACATTATCATACTTTGAAATGAAAGCCTTTAAAAGTCAAGACTGGAGGGGTAAAAACTGATGTTAAATTCTGAGGAAGTTTCACCTTGAAATTAGCCCTTTGGGAACCGTAAGGATGAAACAGGATCAAGTTGAAGGGGAACTACACTATCCCGGCAAACTGACCATGACCAAATCGCTTTGGATGAGCGAGGGAGGCTTGCAGATGCCTGCCGGACCCTGCCTGCCATGTTGGGTCTCTGATTGGAAGTTAAAACAACCAAAAATGTTCTAGATAAAATGCCTACCTACTCCTCAGAAAGGCTGAATCCTACTGACTTCTCCACACCAGAAATCATACTATGGAAAAGATGAGCAGCATCTATGAAAGTTCTCTAGAACTTCATAGTTTCCTTATTTGTCTTCTTTTTTTTTCCTAAAAGCAGCTGGAATATAGAATAACCCAGGAGAGCCAGCAAAAATACTGTGCCTCCAAAACTACCCTCCATGCTGAGGCTGGGCAGACATGCACGCTTTCCGAGGGGCCACGAGCCATGTGTCCAGCCGTGCAGAAACCAGCCTTAACATCCAGCGAGGCCTCTAAGCTTTCGGTGACAACGGTGGGAGCCGTGGCAGCTCCAGGAAGCCCAAGCGTCTCACGTGTCTGCAGCTGAACAGCTGTGCTACAGCCGCTCCTGGGTAATCGTTCCCATCCCTCTCCTGGTCCCAGAGGGGGTTGGCCACTGCTCCTCGCCTCCATCTGGAGGAGCAGCTGGATGTGACATGCCAGCAGGGCAAAAATAAAAATCTCTCAACAAGACCATTTTTATACTAGGAAATGTTACCAGCCCAAATCTCATAGGGTCTCACTAACTAGTAATTTAATTATTCAAATCCCTTTCCACAGGCGCAGTTTTTCCCCCTGAAGAACGGGCTGGTGACCGGCAGCCCTGCAGGGAAAGGAATGTCTGTGTGGTTTTTTACATTCCTCTCCCTTCCCTTCCCCTCCCAATTAAAACAACTTTCCTTTGCTCCACGAGCACTTATTTTGCCCCTCAGACCTCCTTTCGTACAAGCTGTTCTCTCTATTTTAATCACACGCACCCCGTGTGTGGCAGGGGGACCCGCAGGGCTGCGCCTGGCCCCCGGCATGGCTTTGCTCCTGCCACCCATTTGCTCCCCAACCTGCTTTTCCTGAGTTAGGGGGAAGGCCTGACCCTTCCACGCCGTGTCACCTACGGCAGACTGCAGCAATTTGTCCTGTGCAGTAATATCCAAAAACACGCTCCACGATGGAAAGGAATGGCCAGCCACCAAAAATAATCAGGTCTTTAGCCAGAAGGGCGACCAGACTCATTCTTGTTTCAGGAGGCTGCATCGGCCTCTTCTTACCTGGAGTCAATTCATTGCAGCTGAGGCTTGTTTGGGGAGGTTATCAGGCTTTTAAATACACGGCTTACACTCTAAGAAAATGAACACACACATCAGCCCTATGTCTCTCCTGGAAATGTCCATTGTTATCTTTAGCAAAAAGATACTGTTTTTATTTTCAGGAAAAAGCTCCAGGGAACAGTGCTTATAACCAAAAACTATGTTATTTCTCAAACAGCCAAGAATAGCTGCCTTCATCAGGGCTGGTCTTGAAACTAGGATTTTCCCCAAAGTGACCCAGTATCTTTACAAAGCAATGGATAGAAGTGCCACAAAAAGCACTCTAAGGAATGAAAGTGGAAAAGGAACACTCGGCTGCATTACACGGACCCCAGCGAGTGTGCAGCCTCTCCCACGCAGCCCCGTGCCTGAGCCCTGCGCCCCGCCGCCAGGTACCATGTGGAGAGCCAGCTGCCCCTGCCAACTGCCCTGCCCCGGGGAGCCGCACGAGAGCCCTGCAAAGACCCCCCGTATCCCTGAGGTAGCTCAGCGGTACGTCTGGTTCCCAGCGCAGCGTGGGCTTTAATCACTGCAGCAATCAGAAAGCGTGTTGCCAGGTCAAACCAACGAGACATACTGTGCGAGAAATAGCTTTCCTCTCCTCACTCTGACTTCACAGGATACTCAAGTAAGAAAACTGGTTTTAAGTTGGAAGTTACTGTAGAAACGTGATGTTTAAAAATATCTAACAATTTAAAAATACAGCTTTAAGCAGAGGCTTAACGTGTTGAACCATCGTACCCCTCTGCACAGGGAGAACAGCAAAGTAAAATCTCTCGGCTGCTCTTCCGTGATGGACTGGTCCTTCCAGATGTGGGCTGCATGGTGGGCAAGCATTTCCCTGGTGTCTCTAACACATCTACGCTCTTATCCCCACAGAACCAGCTTTCAGTGAGAACAAGGTTAGCAAAGCACTCTGACTCTCTCAGAGTGTCAAAACTCTCTCAATATGTTACCTACGTAGACGCTACCCAATGAACAGATACAGTGCTATCTGTACTCAGCATCTGGGACTACACTTCTCACTTCTGATGCTCAACCTTCCATCTTCATACACCGTACCTGTTTTTAGACAGATCTTTCTCTTCTGCAAGTCTAACACTTCCTGCCCCAACAATCAAGTGCAGAGGAATCACATATAGTCATCTGGTGATGTCACCTCAACCACGCAAGCTCCAACCGGGAGCACTGTGAATGGGGAACCCACCTGGTGACCATGCTTAGGCTACTGTAGGAATCCCCTCCTCCTTTCCAATGGGAAAGTTGTCTCTGCAGTAGAACTCTCCTTCCGTCAAAATGAGACTCACCAGCTCTTGCAAATTGTTGTTTTCTGGACATGTTGCTTTTATTTGTACAAACATGCCTGCTCCATCTGCTCAGCTTCAGGCACATTATTAACGCAGTTGCAACCTGAAAAGCTTCCACACCCTACACAAAGAGCAATGTGACTTCGACGATGAGGTTTCTGAAAGGAACTGGCATCAGTAGGAGAAATGAGGAGATCACCACTGGCTATAGTGTGAGATAAAGAATAGCCTTGGTGGTGAGAAGATGCCAAGGACTCACCAAAGAGTGAGTGGAAACAGAGGCTTCCCAGAGCATATGAGGCTTGGCAGAAACAGTTGTTAATACTGCTGGTCGTTTGCAAACTCAAGTCCTGAAAGTGTAAATGAAAGTAGGGCTACACATACAAAAGGTTACAGGGACACATGCCTGGATAAACTTGGGATCCTGGAACTATAGTTACAGGTACAGTATGTTTCCCAAACCAATTGTTCATAACACGCCCATAAAAATTTAGGCACAGAGAGCGTGAGTGCGCGAGCACCTACATGCTAGTGTACATAAGCATGCACAAGCCCATTTTGGGCTCGTCAAATTGCGTGGCAGCTGTGGTGGTTGGCAAGCACTAGCTCGCTAAGACCATGCCAACACCAGTGGCCACAATGGGAACGGTCCCAATTTGCCGCTGATCCTCTGAGAGGCCAGCCACTGAGAATGGGCCCATGGGAGCGCACACAGAGAGACACTGACCCTCCCTCCTTTGTGAGAAAATGGTATCTCTGTGAAAGGAGACCTCAGAGGACTTCTTCCATGGCAGCTTCCCACCTCTCTGTGCTTTCCCAGTGGCACAAGTAATGTTGCTGCCTGCTTTGAGCAGCGTGACAAAGGCAGAAGGCACACGCACAGCTTGTTCGCCAAGGGCAGCACAGGTTAATTCCCCTCTCTGAATATCCACGTGGCAGCAAAGGCTTTGTCCCCCATCGGGGGACAACACAGAGAATATGCCCGAGGTACTTTCTGGTTGACGAACCCTTTCTGCCTTGCTTTATTTTTGCTTCATCATTCAACCTTCTCTGTTTTTAGAAAGTTGGAGCAAAATCAATGCAGCTGGTATTCAGCTGGACAAGCCTAAAAATACGCCTTCTCCCCATATGCGTGGAGTAGAAATTTTTGTGGCTGTATGGAACTGCTTAGATCAGAGGGCCAAATCTTCAGCTTAGCTTTGCTGATGTCCAGTACCTTTGCCAACCTACGCCAGCTACAGAGTTGGTAGAAAACATGTCAGACTGTTGAAACACATGGCACAAATAACATCCTATGAAATCACAAGCAAATACACCAAAACAAATAAACAGGTCTAATAAAAATATTATATCTTGGTTGGTTTTTCCTTCCATGTGCATTAAAAGTAAACCAGTAATTCCTCTAGATGACTCTTGCAGTGCATTTGTAAAGAGGTTGCAATCAAGGACAATTGATTAAAAAGCCTGAATGCTGAATGTGCCTAAACACTTCCACTATCTGGCAAGACGTGGTTTGGAAAGAGAACTAATCTCCTTTATTATACCAGCATCATGATAAGATCACAACCTTCCTTTTTGTCGAAGTTCATGCTCATACAGGGTCATGCTATTAAAAACCCAATCAAATTCCAGTATCAAAACAGGCACATCTGGAACAAATTGCAGCCTCTTATAACTGAAATAGATAAGCACAAAAATAAAGGATTTAGAAAACATACTATATTAAAGTTTTATATATCTTTTCCTACTCTCACATTTATTGTTAAATATTCACCTTTGATTTTCATTTATTTATCATTGTTTCTCCTGACTTCCAGATAGCAACATGGCAAGTGAGCCCATAATAATGGGAATATGCATTTTCAGAAGCAGTAGATAAGGAAAGAGCTCAAAGTCCACGTGACTGGACAAAATATAAAATTAGAAATACAAAACTTAAGCCTGGTTGTTGTGTCCAATAGTTTGAACACTGCGATGGAAGTGGATTACTGACAACTGCCCCAGCCAGACATCACTAAAGAGAAATCACATAAAGCAGAATTGTACCATGTTCCTGGGTTGAAAGCAGGGAGAGAGGGGAAGAGTGACAAGTACTTAGAACACTTAGGAGAGGAGAAGAGATAAAGACGACTAGGCCACAGAAAGAAAACAAACTGGAAGGTAAGGAAAGCAGAAGTGCTGACAGCACCAATATAGAAGCAGATGACAGGGAAGACAAGGAAGCCAGCTCGTGGTGAAAGGTAGGATTTATGTATCACATTTCTGGCACCATTCCCGAACATTTCTGAGGGCACAACCTTCCAAAAGAACTAAATTTAATGAAGAGTATATTTAAAAATATTTGTGTGCCCATCTAGCTGCCCCAACTGCTGACCTGAAGGCTTCCACTTCCTCACCTCAGCTCTCCTGTTTGTCTGTTTGACCCTAGCTGGGCTCTCACCACAAATTAACAGGCTTGCTAATTACAGCACAAGATGATGAACAGGCTGAATGCCTGCAACCAGTGCAGAAGCTCTCATCTACTTGGAGAAACTGGTCCATTTCTTATGGGAGTCAGTTAGCTCTAAATGCCAACCTTTCTGTTCCCACAGCTCCTCTGACGCTGAAATGCATGGCAAATCTCTTCATGGTTTTCAGAATGGTTTGTGCAATAAATCTTAACAGCCTGCTAAAACGTGACCAGTTGCTGAAGTCCCAGTGGATTCACAGGAAATTTGGTCCTCCCTTTCCAACTCTCACAACCCCCCCCCAAAACCACCCCAGACATGAAGACTACACAGAGAGAAACCCCTTATACCAGGGGCCTCCAACATCAGAGAAGCATTATTATGGCCTTCTGGGCTACTACGACAGAACAGCGCTTCTTTGTTAAGGCAAATGTCAGAGGCAGGCACTGAACGCTTCCCTCAGACCTGAGCTGTTCAATGCACAGCAGTCTCCAGTGAACAGCCTTGCCCGCTTCGTGTCACTGAACGTGAGCTCCGGGACGCTTCAAATGCTGGAAGCAGCTGCCAGCCAAGCTTTAAGCACTAAACAAATGTTAGTTTAAAAAAAGAAATAAATAATCCTTTCGTTATCTACAGATACCATTGAATCATCACTTCTGAATACCTTCCCAGAAGCTCTGAGGATGTAACGTGCACATCAGCCCACAGGGAAGGGAAGAGCTTCGCGAGCTGGAGCTGGGGCACTCTCAGTCATACAGCAGCTTTGGCTTCCACCGTCCTGACTATTTTTCTGTAAATATTGAATCAGTTGCTAAGGGATTTTACTGGACAATATGATATCACTCTGTTATTGCACCAGTGACTATATATCATTCCTTGAAAACAGAGCAGTGTTGTTTAAACCCGAACTTAATTTCTTGTCAATACAGCTGTGGTGGGAAAGTCTCAAGAATCCACTTGGTGAGCCAGCTCCCCTCAGCTGCTGAGCCTGCCGATGGCACTTTCTCCAACATGAAATGCAATACCTCCCCATTACGATGGGAAATCCTAGAACGGTTAGGATGGAGCTTAGGATAAAGCGTATCTTCAACAGCAAATACAATCTATCCACTCTAAGCAAATATACAAAAGTTGATAGCAAAAGGCCTGTTGTAATAGCACATCACCTCCCAAGAACAGAAGTGTATTCATGAGAAAAGCTAAACAATGGATTTTATTCCCTTACAAAGTCTGGTTTAAGTTGATAATTTTTGATACGGGACAGATATGCATCTTACAGTCAAGAAAACACTAGAACATTATTTAATTAATGATCCTTCTTAAGTACTGTTCTTTTATTTGAAGGTACCTAATGATTTTCACAGGCTATTTTCATTTTATGAGCTTTATCATAAACCGTTTGCAAAGAACAACTGTTGCTTCATATTATAAGCTCCAAAACATGCCAGCCTCTCCAGCCCCAGGAGGGAGTTTTGGTTCCCCAGCTGGATGAGAGGGTCTGAGAAAGTTTTGGAGCTTTTCAACAGCTCAGCAAAAGGTGGCAGAACTCTCCTTCCTGGGCCACCTACCTCGGCACTGGCACCCTTCTCCGAGGGAAAGGGGATGAGAGGTAAGAGCTAGTACCTGCATTTAGAGTCTGTATTTCAGGCTTCTGCACAACACCCACAGCCTGAGCTGCCAGAGATTGGGGACCACAGGTCTCCTGTTGCTGGCAAGCAGCGTCTGGTCCCACGCAAGCGTGCCACCGCTGACCTGTTTCCTTCTTGTCACACCTGCCTGAGCACGGTACTGCTGGATGCTTCTCTCAACCATTTAACTGCCTCACGCCGGGACTTCTCCACAGTTTTTATCAAGCAGGACAGAGAAATGCTGATACAAATGCTCAAGTGGGCACATTTAAAATTCTTTTCCACATTGCCCTGTTGCAAATAAACCCCTCTTTCTCAGCTGTGCCAAGGACTCGCAGAGAGAAAATGGCTGAAGTATAACGACTTTAAAACACAGCCACCCCGGGGTATCGCTCAGTGATGTTCGTGGTGGGCTGAGGCACATCTGTGCACATTTCTCAGGGGTTTTACAGGGCCAAAGTATGTGAAAGTTTGCAAAAGGGCTTCTTGTTAGAACTGGAGCTTCCCCCAGCTCTCCCAGCGGAGCCGGATTCCTCTGGCAAACGCTCCCACTCCCACCCAGGGGCTGGGCTGCCCCAGCCACAGCCGCTGTCCCCTTCCTCCTCCTCCTCCTCCTCGGCAGGGCCTGGCAGCCTTGCAGGAAAGGCAGCCCACACACCTCCAGGTAGGACTGGCTAGTTTAGAGAGTCAGCTTGGACGACAGTATATACGGCAAGTTGCAGATGAAGGGTACATAATTAGTGATAAATAACTTCCTAACACAACCAGCACATTTGTTCTTAATTAGCCTCTATTCACATTAAGTGAATTTATGTTACTGCTGTTATTAAAAATCTTTGCAGAGGACAATCAATATAAAGTTACGACATCAGAATGCTAACAGGCGATGTGTTATACACGAATGCATTTTGAAAATCTCCATGCACTGTGAAAATGACCTTCAAATTGTAGGAAAACAGTATCTGCTTTTCCAATAGTTGTTCTTCCTAGCCAAATGGATTTTACTGTACTTTTGGGCTGATCTCTTCCCAGTACCCCTCCCTCTAAATCATTTAATGTGATGGAGACGATTAGGATCACTAACCTGCTCAAGTAACTACGAATTTTTCTGACATCATCCTCCAGGGGAAAAAAACAAACCATCACCACCAACAGAAAACCCAACCCAAAAGAAAAGCAGACCCAATGGTCGATGGGGCTGGACTCCCACCGTATGAGACATGCAGCCAAGGGAGATGTGCAGCTGTTTGATTTCTTGCAAAACGCAAGGTGTGACCCTATTACAATTAAAGCCTTTGCGTTTATCTCTCTGCTGAAGCAAAGCAGGACATTTTGCTGGGTGGGGATGAAAAAAAGCAATCAGAAAATTCTTGACCTAATGGAAAAAAATAATTTAGCTATTTCATATGCTTGGGAAGAAAATAATTTCAGCCAGTGGAGACAAACAGGGATTATCTAAATCAAACACAGAGAAACATCTGATTCCTTCTGGTATTTCTTGTGTTTAAGTACGCAGTACTGTGACGGGTCACTACTGCAAAATGTTCTACACTCCAGCCAGTTTCCGTGGGTCTGGATTTCAGCACCTTGGCCACAAGGCATGTTTATAACAGTAACGGTTATTATTCCCCCTCCAGAAAACTTGACCAGCCCTTACTTTAATCATTATCTACCAAAACGGTAATTCACACATACCGAGAGCCACCCACGATCACACAGATGGCCCCGTCTCCCCCCACGGTGAGCACCACCACAGAGGCTACAGCAACAGCGTACGAAAAAAAAGCAGCACCTACTCCGTTCCGCTTTAGAAAGGGGACAGGGAAAGAATGGGCCACAATGTCTGTCTGCTGCAGACGACCAGCATTAGGTGAATCCTGCTGCATAAAACACCAACTATTTGAGATCCCAAATTAGCGTACCTTGAAGAGTATTAAACAAGGATTAATAACTTCTTGAGACACCAAGTAAATTAAATACATATCATCCTTTTCGACACGTCAAGGGCAGTACAGCAGAGTATAGGTGGGCAATGAAGAGTAACATACATAAACTGACTTGAAAAAAAAATAAAAAAAATCAATAAAAACGTAATCACGGAAGAATATAACCAACATATATCTAATCCACTGAGACATTCACAGGGGAATTTCAGTTTCAGCAATAAACCAAATTCATTTCAAGTTAAACTAATATGGACATCTTGAATTTATTAGTGAAAATGAAAGCAATGTGAACTTTAAGTTTTTAAAAGCAAAAAGACATTTAATAAAATTTCTCTCTTTTTGCCATGGGACTAAGGGAAAAATCCAATAATGTATTATCCGTGCAAGTCTGATAAGTTATGGATTCTTATTTAAAACACGTTTTAGCTTGATTTTATCTTAATATTCTGTAACGATTTGCTGTCATAATTGAAATTTGTCCTATTGTTAATCATTATCATAATGAAGAAAAATTATTTACTTTATAACTAAGAAAACACAACTAACTATTGCTATAAGACAGTCTGTGGGTATGTTGCCTGGGGCTCATGCGACCATTACCCTCTATTAAATAACAAGTATGGATTACTTTACTTGGCAAATTGTTTTGAAATAGGAAAGGATGGTAAGCATTTTCTACAGAAACTTGTATTGCTGGAAAAATGCTTTTCAGAAAAGTATTTTGCCAAAAGTGTCATCTTCCAAGGAAGGACCCAAACCTGAGACAACTAAGTTTCGCCAGCCTGTGAGAGAGACCATAGTTCAATTCCCTCATGTCCACCATCCCACCCTTGGGTTTCCGGTCAAAGCGCATCCCTGGGGATGCTCCTTGCTCCCGCGGCAGAGCCTCGCAGCCCCAGCAGGCAGCCCAGCCAGCGAGAATGGAAACAACCCACAGCTCCTGGCACCTCTTCAACAGCATTCTGGGTTTTGGCCCAAATGTTTAATTTGCAAGTAAATTTGTAATGTTCAATTTGCAGCTGAAAAGACACATATGTTTACAGAAAACTCTGATGCAGTTTTTTCCCCTGTGTTCACTGAAATATTCCATAAATTCATGCCTGTCATCAAATGACCACCAAAAAGCATTGCTTAATAGGCTTCAACCTCCTTACTTTCCAAGTGGGCAGCTCCTTCCTTGGCACACACTTCTGACAACCAAGCCCTGTGCTGTATCTGCCGGGTGCCCGCTGAACGCCGAGGGGCTGCAGGCCGCTCGGGCCGGGCTTGGCCCATCCAGCCCCATGCCAGGAAGGGTTCCTCAGCTGTCTGATGTCTCACAGGAGGACTAGAAACTGAAATCAGCATCTCATTTCCAGCTATTAATTTTTTTCAACTCTGAGAATACATGTCACATTGGGATTTCTTCAAAGGACAACATGATGAACGGCATGAACAGGTAACATGATCGGAACAGCAAATAAAGACTAGAAATCCATCTGACAATGAACGGCTGCTATGAAACACTAATACACAGTGACAGCAAATGCTCCCCAGCCCATGGAGTTCAGCTTTGAAGCAAAGCGGACACAGCCTAAGTGAGCACTGCCTACATTTAAACTTTTTCTCAATTCTTTTTGATAACTAGCTCTAAATTGTAGAGTCTATTTATAGCACACACCTCCAGGAGAAGTCCTACCCACTGACAAAGCACTCACACGGGACACCTGAGAAAATACAGGCTATGTGCCTGTCATGCAGCGAGCTTTTGCAAACACACCACGATACGAGGATCAAGTCCATGCTTTGAAATACTGTGGTAAGAAATGATTTGGACTTCTAAACCCTACCAGCTGTATCATAACACCATGCTTGTTTGCTTTAAGACACAGCACGTCCCCAGGATGGGGCCAGGCTGGTGAACACCAGCATTTAGCCATCCTGGAAACATATCGCTGCAGAGCCCAGTGCTGCACCCAGCACGGCGTCCCAGCGATGCCCCCATGACGTCTCACTGCACGGGCAGGGTGCTGCGCCCAGCCGTCCCGGCCCCTCCACGCAGGCACAGGGCTGCCTGCAGCCCCCACAGCGCCTGCCTGGCTCAGGGCTGGTCTGCATTTGGCTCAGGAGCCCTGTGGTGCCGTAAGAGACATCCGCCTTCCCAGAGACCCTGCCTTTCCAGGCCCACGCTCCCAAGTTATTTGCACAGTTTCTGTGAAAATAGCAAGAACTCTTAAAAAGAAGCCATGAAAAAAGCCTTTTCCTCAGCTGCAAGAAGAGCCCCATGTGAACAGATCCACCAGACATGTAAACAGCAGGTTGCGCACCCAATGTTTGTTTTTCATCTCAAACAAGGAGAGCGTGCTTAATGATGAAGGAGGCTGAGCACAGACTTTTATCCAGCCACTTCTGATCTCCAGATTTCTCTTGCACATCCCAAACCGCCTCAAGGCAACTTAGAAACCCCTGCAAAAGGCACAAGGCACATCATCCTCAAAGCGATGTTTGTTCCTCTTGCTGTTGTCTCGCGCTTTCTTCCCCCACTGTTCCCTTCTTCTGCCCTCTTCTCCTCCCTCTCCCATTGCTCTGCAATTTATTGTGTTTCTTCAAAAACACACTCCCTACTGTGTACATGTCTGCACAGAGCTCTAGTGAGCTACCAGGTTATCTGACACATACTCTCATTATATGTCTTGCATCTACCCTGTCTTCCCATAGTGTGACGGCACGTCCTTCCAGGGAAGGCAGTACGGCATTACCTCCGTGTTGTGAAATGCCTGGCACACACAGAACGTAAGAAATAAGGATTTTTAAACACTACATAGCTGCAGGACAAGCTGACACTCCACATGTTTTCAGACACAGTTGCAAACACTTCTCATACTCTCAGTTAAAAGATCCCAGTGCTTCAAGATAAAACACTTGTGAGGGGGACACAGGGCTACCTGCGCTCACCACCCAACTTCTCACATTAAGCAGGGCTGAGGTTCACCGCAGAATTTGCATTTACAGCCATACCTCTCTCCAGTTCTGTGGTCGTTCAGCCTTGGAGGCTCTGGTTAAGGCTCGTCTTTACATCTGACTCAATGAAACTTTGTTTACTGTTTAATGCATGCCTTAAGAGTGAAGGGGCACCTCCCTTCTTCCGGGGGCTTTCCACAGGGCGCAAGTGGCCTTTCCCTCCTGTCACGCGCGAGGGCTGGCTCCGGGACTTTGCCTTTGGAGGAGCTTTCAAGGAGCCTCATGCACAGAGAGCAATGCAGTCTGTCAGCATCACATTTCTGCGCTCCGGAATTGAAAAGCTCTGACAGAATAGACTTCAAAGGTAGTGGGAGAATGCAACACTACCTCAGGGTAGGAGAGACCTTAGACAGCCATCTTCTCCAGTCCTCCTCAAAGTCGGTAGTGAGAGATTTCCTTACTTGTGTCCTCTGTTTGGCTGCTTATTAAAAATAATAATTTCCATGGACTTCCTCTAGAAGGAGAGCATGACCTGAATAAAACAGGTGTCCCACAGTGGTCTTTCTACAGACCCTCTGGAGAACACTTTTTGGGCTCTTCATAGCCTAGAGAGCCCCATGTGCCAGCACAGAGGAAAGTGAGGAGGAGAATCTATAGCCAGAAGCAAAAAAGGACAAGGAGAAGGATTTTAAGAAAAAACTTGAGGATCCTGAAAATAACCTTCGCAATTACACGGAGCTATTTGTATGCAGGATTAGCAGAATTGCCAAGGATAAAACAAAGGAGAGAGCAATTATATTTGCTCACTATTTAGAAAAAATTCAGATGAATGCAGTGCTATCACAGGATGATGACCAAATATTTCTCATTCCAGCAGTAACGGTAAAACAGTAACAGCTGAAATAGCACATTTAAAAAACCCAAACCTTCAGCTACACAGTATCTGTGAGTGCTAAAACTGCTGCAGCTTTTATAGTTACTTTTAGTAGCCCGTAAAACACCGGACAAATTTCAGAAGAAGAAAACGGTGAATGCTGTACAAATTCTTAAGAATGTAAACGAGCAGACACAGCTCTGCCAGCCTGATGCCAGTGCCTTGGCTGACAGGGGCTTTGACTTGCAAGGAATTAAAGGAAGATGCTAACTTCCTTGGAGCCTGTTAAACCAACTTAATACGGGGAATTGTCTACAAACACCTCTTCTGCCAGGAAAAAGGTCATGACAATAGCCAATGACTAGAAGGTAAAGAGGACTAGCCCATACTTATTAATTGTGAGGGTAAAAACCACCTGAGTCCCTCCAGGAGCTACAACCGAAATCCCATCACAGGAAGGGTGAGCCCAGCCTGGACATGCCAGAGGGAGCAGGATTTTGCAGGTTACAGCACAAAAACCCCAGCTCTCTCTTACCCCTTAGTCTCGTCATGGGTAATGCCTGAGCAATGGGGTCTGAACAACATCTTAAAAAACCCACATGCCCGGCTGCAGAAAAGAGCTAAGAACACAGAAACGTTTGCGGTCTGGGAGGATGCTGGAGGGAGGATTCTCTGGCCTCTTTATACCTTCTTTAGTTTCCCAAGCTTATTCTGAAATGCCATTTCTTTGTCGTGATAATCTTATCCAATTGCATTCTCATCCTTATTCTTCTAAGTTTAAATTTTCCTCCCTCTTTTGTTTTTCATGTGGATCTATTTTGAAATTGGTTGTGACATTCCCACTTACAATATTCCGTAGTGGTGAGCTAAATCCCACGCCATACTCTGTATCCCTTCCTACACCTAGATTTCATCCTAGAAAATCACTTCCATCCTTCTGCAGACCACAGTCAGCCTGGTTCTCACTATTCCCAGAGGTGGATGACATTGCTAATGTGTATGTATTACACACGAGCAGAAATCGATGCTGTCTGCTGTACATCTGGATCAATAGCATGGAAATAAAAATGGATTCTGGACATATGAATAAAAAAAATATATATGACAAAAAAGAAACCAGAAAATCTTTAAGGAAACCCATAAAATGAAAGGCAGAAAAAAGCAGCAATTCCACCACATAAATACCCCAACTTATTTGCAGTGCAGTTATTTTTAGATACCCCATTTCAGACACTAACCTGCATTTATTCTACCGTGGGTTTTGGTGGTTTTTCTTCTAACTGTCTGTGGAAGCTTTTTAGTCAGATATAGTAACGAGCACTCACCACAGTAATTTTAATTAACAAGCTCTAATAAATTTGCACATGTTGCAATATACAGCTCTAAAAATACACGCACGTATCCCCAAAACTGCGGCCAGATTGCTCTGCAGTGAGGCTCCTCAGGACCTGCAGGCTGCTCTTTGAACATCAAATCCGTCCCACCCAAAAGCTGCCTCCGGCTGCTGCCTGGCCCTGGCACTCACCCACCACGTCCAGAGGCTCCCGCAGGCCTGATGCTGTACCCAGCTTTGCACAGACGACACAAATCGCTGCCTTTTTTGGGTTAATCTCAGTCATTTTGGCTAGAGCCAAGCTGTCAGTCAGAGGCCAGACTTGGCGTTTGGCAGAACCACAGTTAGGCAGAAGTGCCAAAGAGGGTGAAAAATAAATCTTACTCTCGTCAAAACCTCCCAATTCCCACTGAAATCGTTCAGTGCATTGATGTTTGTCTCCGTTTCTTTTAACCTGTGAAAGGCTGCTCGCTCTCACTGTGGGACACTGAGCAAGACCATTACTTCCAAAGAGGAATACCTACGTTCTTCCCAACTTTGACAGTCCTCTGCCACAGACTTGACTCCCTTTCCTATAAGAATATCGCACACATCAGTCAAGGGCATCAAACCCAATGCAGACACAAACCCCCCTGCTCCTCCCTTCCCACATCCCGTTCCCAGATCTGGTCCCAACCTCCTGGGGCTGAAGTGGTCCCACTGACATCAAAGAGACCAGTGCCAGGAACAGGAGTTTAGTAAAACTCGTTTTGTATTTTCAAGCAAACCACGGCACAAAGACATGAAGCTACATGGAGAGCAGCTTTCCTCCCTTCGCTGCTTGCTCCCGAATCCGCACAGCTAGTGCAGGCGTTCGAACCATCCGTGCAAAGCTGCCGTGGATCAGGCAGCACCCGGGAGAAATGCAGTGCTGGGGATGGGAGAGAGGAGGAAATCCCACGGCGGGGCAGCAGGCGAGAGCCGGGTGTGCAGCCGCCCGCAGTGGCAGCGTGTGTGCAGCCCAGGGAACGGATGTCGCTGAGATACAAGAGAATTCCTTAATAGCACCTATGCAAAATAAAACTGCCTGTAATATGCAGATGGTCAGATGAAACTGGATAATAATGTGGATGATCTCTGCTGCACGTGGTGTGCACACAGCTGGTCAGCGCGATACCCACTGGGACTTTTCTTTTTTCAAAGGGATGTTATTTCTTATACACACATCTTTCCATCACAGGTATTTTAGAAGTGGTGTTGATCAATTATCTTTTCTCCCACAGTAAATTGTTCATCATTTCAAGGGAAACAAGCATAAAAGAGTATAATATATTTATCACATATCAGAAATATGCAGTCATATTATCATGCTTAAGTATTTAGATGAACTAAACTATAAATGAGAGAGCATCAACATGTGCTGAATAGAAACAGGATAGCTGCTGCTAGGTTTTGTGAACCTTTCCATCATGTGGAGAACTTCAGAGAATTATAGCCCGCAAAGACAGCAACAAGTTCGCAAAGGCTTTTTCTGTGCCGTACATCGTGCCGGCATATGGGAATGTTATACTGATGCTATTAGCCAAGTCTCTTTTGACATGATGTAAAGCATCTAATAATTATACAGCAAATATGACGAGATGGAATTGAACCTGATCTCAATTAGCAACCAGAAGTATCCTTCCAACTGAGATTAATATTGATTAAACCATAACAAGACTAGTACTTGCCAATAAGAGCTCTATAAAATCAAGGAAAGGTGAGGCCAACCTCTAAGTTGGGAGCACTTTGTCATGAGCTGTAAAGACAAGTGATTCTCCTACGGCCTAATTTGTCCTTTTCAAAATGGAAGTTTGGCTCTGTATAATTCAGGAAATTACAGTCATTTCAGCGGACAGTTAGACTGGCCAGGAGCCCAGAGCAGAGATCAACAGCCTTCGGGAGACAGCTCTGTTTTCCTTTTAACTTTCCCCGTCCCTGGTACGGTATTAATCACACCAAATCCCACTTCTCTCTGCCTTCCCCCTTCTCAGGGGTGCAAGCTAAGACGGTTCCCACTATTGGTGTACTGTACTTCAAAATATAGGCTTGTGCTTTTTAATTTCCCCCCTTGCACCAAATTAAGGTGGATATTTTGGAGTTGAACAAATATATTGGATTTATTGGCTCTTCCCCTGAGTGAGGTATAATAGTTCCACCAGCCCAATCCTACATTTCCTTTACATGGAAATGATTGGATTTATTACTAGCCATTTTTAGATCACATTAAGTCAAACCATAACAACTAAGCACCCTTCAGGGCTTACTGCAGATTATAAAATGCTGCTTGAAAAACAGACATGCAAGGGTATGAGAAGCAACAATACAAAGCTTACAACAAATCTTATTTTCAAGATTCTTGATCCTATTTAAGTAATGTTTTAAAATGTTCAGGCCAACTTCAGAGAGCTCCTATACAGCTCATGAAACACCGAGTGCTAATGTTCTTCAAAATGTAAAAATACATATACACAGAATATTAATTGGCAAGTACCTGTTAAAGCAAACTTCTTTTAGTAAGTTTTTGTTAATATTTTTTTCGATAAAGAGCTACTTGCAAATAACAAAGACCAAATGTAACAATTATTAATTACTGTAAAATGAGGGTAGGGGGCAAACAAAGCCTGGGAACCTCTACACACTAACAAATCTTGGCTTGGGCAACAATTTATGTCCATGTTCTTACGCTGCCCCAAACAGAAAGTCTTTCCTAAAATGGAGCCCCTGTGCTCTCTGATGCAGTAGCTGCACGGCCCTGGCCAGGGAGCCCAGCACTTTATTAACACGAGCTGCTCCAAGAGCTGCTCCACAGTAGGCTCTGAAAGACGGACCGTGCCTCTCCTGATGAGGGAACATCTAAAGTTCATTAGTTGAGTAGAAAAAGGCACTGAGAGTCCAGGACACAGAGGCAACAACTTTTCCAGGCTACTACATGGAGACATCAACTCCAAATGCAAAGTAATAAATATTAATGTGAAGATATAGCAGGCCAGTAAGCTACAGGCACAGCCAATGAGTATTATCTTGTCAAGAAAATTTTCTAGCCATTTCTCCTGTGCACAAAATTGCAATCCTTCACATTGAGCAGCAGGCAGAAATCAGCCTAACATGGTGAGGATAATAAAATGTAATACAGAAGCTTATTAGGAAATAAACAAGACAGCCTCCAGCAGGCTGTGATGAGAGAGCATCAGGAAGTCAAGAACCACCAAGATGCTTTTTTCTTTGGGTGCAGTCACTGGGACTTCTGCAGGTTACTTGGGACAATGGCACAATACCAGTGCAGCGACACCCAAGTGCTATGGAGTTGTAAGAGAGCAGTAGCTGCCCAAGAATGCACTCATGATTGCTAAGCCTCTAATCCTAGCTTTGATTTCTTTTTCCCTCCATAATCAGTTCAAACACAGCTAGAATTAATCACTGTTTGCAAAATTAAGGGTTGCTTTTCTTCTCTCTGCTTAGGATCTGCCTTAGGTCATATGTAGGGCTAGAACAGGTGAAGCCATGGGCCAGACCCACTTCAGAGTCTGGCATTCCCCTAATGCACTGTAATGCCCATAGCAATAATAACAATAACAATAATAATACCACCACCACCACCACGGTGATAAAACCTGCAGCACCTAGTTATTCAGCAGTGGCTCTGACTCCGGGGCCTCTCTTGCCCATTTCCTGGACCCATCTCTGAACAGGTCCTTACACCCCCATACAACATCTCTGCCCATCCTGGCTCTGGTCTAGCCCAGCTCCATACTCTGTTCTCACTCACCTCCTCCCTCTTCTGGTACACTGTTCCCCCAGCCACTCTATTCCACCTTCAATCTGAGATGCACTGAGAAGCGCTGGTCAGACAGCCACGCACTGGACAGGACAGTACTGTCTCTTCAGTGCTGGCCAAGCTGATACTCATTCATATTAAGATCTTTGTACCTTGCTCTGGAGTTCAAATGGGCATTTTGGCCAGCACAACCACAACTGATTTCTAATTCAGGTCACCTTCACATCACAATGATGATCAGGCTTCAGTCATTAAGTCCACTGGCATTAATGATCCCTTTGTAACTCTTCTAGATGGCATTACATTGCACATTCTGCTGTCTGGATTATCTCAAAGCATCCCATTTCTTGTTATTATAGAAAGTCAAGAAATGTAACATGAGCAGGGCTCCTAAAAATGAGATTTATGCACAGTTGCACTATGCAAGCAGAGTTACGGTGCAGAGAAAATTACAGGCAATAAATAAATGTGTGTATAGATAGAGGATGTCTTTCAATATGTATCTGTAAAACATTCTTTGGAATGCTTAACGAGAAACCTATTTCTGGTCCTCTAAAACCATTTGCTTAAGACTTAGTGTGCTCTGTACTTAACTAGGGTTAGTGGGCCAGCAAATGCAGTATTTTTCATTTCCATTTCAAAGGATTCCAGCAGAAACAGGTATTTTCAAACATTGCATTTGCAAAATACTGCTGTAATTAAACCTGTAAGACAAACTAATTGCGTCACCTGCCATAGAAAATCTCAGTGTCATTTGGTATGCCACTGGAAGTGCAGAGGGATGGAGGGCACCCCTCCAAAGTACAGTCACACCCATAAATCCCCTTTCACTCATCTCATGAGCTTCTTTATCTGATTCTCTGGGATCATGTAACACTTCTGGAGCTGACTTTCAAAACATGGACATAGCCAGGAGCCTACAGTAAAGTTTTTTCATCCTTGCCCTCCATGGTCTTACAAAGCAGGGTCATGTGGATAGATTGGGCTAATTTGATACAACTGCCTACTAAAAAAAAAGGCTGATACTCTAAGATGATCTGAAAAAAGGTTCGTTCTCCACTGCTGTCCCCTCTTGCCCAGAAACTGCCCAGGATTAATGAGTATCTCTTCCTTTCACCGCTGTCTGCTCAGGCACATCCCCAGCTCTACTCGCACACCTCCTGGCTGCAGAACAGGTTGCTATTACTTTGGCAGGACGCCCTTGCACCCAAGATGGACAAAGATCAGAATAAATCAAGTGCCTTCATTGTTTATGCACCTGCAAAGAGCAAGGAAAGCACTGCTACCTCTCTGTTGGTGTATCTATCACACAAGAACGTCACAGCATGTTTCATGGTTAGCAAAAGTCTAAACGTACTCACTTAAGTCAATAAACCAGTTGGAAGTAGATGCTGCAGTCAATAAAGAAGGTGAAGATGTGGAGAAAGCCCATAGATGACAGACAATAAGCATAAGAAAGAGTAAAGGGTGAGGCTGCAACATCACACTAATTTCACAACAAAGAAGAGGTGAGTTTTGAGAGCTAAAACAGGCAACTAATAAAACCTGACATATTTAAGTTGAACATATTATCATGAGAATCTTAAAGACTCCCCATGCATCAAGAAAATGAGCTTGAAAAAGCAATGACCGGTTGCGGCAGTAATTTATAATCTCTCAGCTGCTGAGATTGTGAACAGTGGCACTTTGTAATCTTATAGGGAAAGCAGCTCTAATGCCATCTGGTCATATATTTCCGGCCAAGATCATTTAGTGGAGCCTGTAATGAAAAAAGTTGTGCATCCTCCTAAAAATCCGAATTATGCCAGCTGTGCCACAGTGTCACTTGTGTTTTCAAGGAGAAGGACAGCTGTCATTCCCTTTCTCTGAAGATAGGAAGCAGACCGCCTTGCTTAAGAGACCTAATTTTTCCTGGATCGCCCTAAATTATCTTACCTGTCACTAGGAAAAGTGAGGCTGAAGTCCCTGTTAATAGTTTTTGCTTGATTTTTGCTGACATATATACAGCACTCAGTGTATATACCCACTTTGCTCAGCTACTGTGAAGAAGGTGATATTTGGACCTTGACTCTAATCTGAACTGAAGCTAGTACAAAGAGAATATGGGTTCTACAAAACTCAGCAGACCTGCCTTGGCAGAAAAGCAGTTTGAGAGAGGGTGCAGCTAAGCTCGTCATCTTCACCTCTCCTAATGAATGAGACATTTCACATTTTAGATATTACCTCAGCAACTTACTGCCAGTTTTAAATTGCTCTGTCGTCTTAGATTAGCACTCAACATTCATGCTAATGTAAACTAAATGGTACCTCTCCTGAAATATGTGAAAAAATAAATGGGATTACAGTGAGGGATGCAGGGCATGATGTTTCTAATCCGTGAGCAGCTAATTGTTGTAGGTACTTCTTGGTACTTCCGTCCACAGAGCCATCACTTCGGCTCCGTATATTTGCTATTATGTCATTTTAAGGTCAGATCTTGTTTGCCTTAAGCACACAACTACTCCCACTGTCTCCAAGGGGCTATTTGCAAAAGCAAAGATATACAGAACCTCACATGAGCAGCAAAAGAGATACCACCACCAAAATGTGTACAGCAAACCTATACACTTCCAGAACACAAGAGCTAAGAGTGCACCTCCAAAACCACGGCCCGTCTAAACTCCTCCACTTGCTCACAAAGAAAAGCAGCAGTGGGGAGAATTATAGCCCAATACTCAGTGTGACAGGAAGGAAATAGCATTGGGAAATGCTTATTTTAATGACAGAAAAATATTTGCCAGGCTGGGGCTTAGCAGCAGTAGAAATGTTATTACTTTCCAAGCTGGAAGAGGAAATATTTCAAGGGCTATTTTTTGACACATTCACTGTGGCTTGATTTCTGCATCTATTAAAAAGAAGTCTACATAGCCTGTGCTGTGGATGCTTTGCAAAGCTTTGCATACAACGCCATTTTATAAGGCAACAGTGTGATAGAATTGTATGTAATTTACAGCAGGCTGAACAGCTACTGAAAGTGAATGTAAATGAAAATATTAAAATCCCCTTGGTTTTGTGTCCAGAATTAATGCTAAATTCCATGTTTTCTTCATTTTATTATTTCTCAGGGTACATGGAAGTGAGACAGCAAAGTGCCCCATGAAGCACTGCTGCGTAAAGAGGCCTGACTCTATACGGTTTCCTTCCTAATGCCTAAGTTTGTCAGCCTTTTAACCCAAAATATCCTTAAAACATTAAGAATATAGAAAGCCTTATTTCCTAGTGATTTGGAGTTTCATCTTCCTAGTATGCTTATGTTGAGTGAAATCCATTTACAAATACCATCATTGCAAGCACTTCAAAGCCTAGGAAATGTCTTTTAATTGTAATTACCATGCCTGTCTTGGGCCATCCTGAGCCTTCTTTCAAACACCCATTGATTTTGGTGGGACTGCAGAGAACTGAGCAATGACACTGGCAAGTACGTTAGCTCTGTTATGCTGCTCTGAAATTAGTCAGGGAAGAACCAATATTTCTGTGCTGTAAAGTTCCAGTAACCCAGACAATCATGGCAAGCGCAGTAAGTGAACGGCTTTGAAGGATGACCATTTACAAATGCAGGACCATCTAGCTCTGGAAATTACCTCTCGGAGTTATGATGATGTACTTTAGCTTCTCCCTCATTATGTGCAGGCAAGTTTTTAGTCTAATTTCTGGGTTCAGGGCTTTCTGAAAAGAAATAGTCATGCATTTTCATTTTGGAATAAAGAGAAATGAGAAAAGAGAAAAATGAGGCAAAGCCATGTCTACAAAAAAGCTTGGTAACATGGATTTTTCCTGGCTATTGCTTATTTCTCAAGTGCTCCTCTTTAATAGAGCCAATCTCTGTTTTTAACGCATAATGTTATCCTTCCTCTATCCTACTCCTTCCATGCATAATAAAGTGCATTTAAGGTACTTACATGGCTGTTGTTACTAAAGGATGTGTGCGTCTTTTTAGTCTATCTATCTTCATAATACCTGTGGGAGCTGGGAAAGTCCCATTACAGTCTAAGGCGCAGAACATCCGAGATATTTAGGGGCCTGCCACTGAGATAAATGGGATTAGCTGCCCCATGGCTTTTCTGGCTCAGAGCCTCCAATATGTCCCTAAAATCACAAAGGACATCTTAAATGAAGCAGGGAACCACTCTTAAGAGTCTCACTTCCTAGTCTGGGGGGGACACCTCGTTTCTGTATCAGATTTTCCTTTTTTATTTAGTCTTATGTTGCTAAAGGATGAAAATACTAGATAAGGTAAAAAACATGTCCTTATTCTCTTTTGTCTACCCGTATCTTTGTTAAAAGCTTTCAACTGTTGGCATACACTGGCTACAACCACTTTGGGATACTCTGCTGTTTTGCAGCTCAGTTTTGTCTCAAATTGCTCTGCATGAAAATCTGCAAATAAGTACCAAATCTCTTATTTAGCTCAACACTCATGACTTCTTTCTCTACAGAGCAGCAAATAGACTTTTATCGCCCTTTGCACCTGGCTTTATTCTGCAGAAGTGCTGGTGAGCGTTGCTTCTGCGAAGCAGAGCATGCTCAGGTGAGGGCTGGGTGGCTTGTGCAGTACCTGTACATACGCCCCTTGCCAGCACAGCCACCTTATAAAGGAAATTTCCACCCTTCCTGGGGCTCTCCACCAGCTCCCTGCCCAATTCCGAGCAGGAGACGTACAAAACACACAAGCCACCTACCCACACGGCACAACAGGAGCAGCGTAGCTCCTGTCCTGCGCCCTCGGGAATTTGTCTAAACATACTCTGCTTACGAACCTATTTTGGATGTCAAACTTCCCAAAAGCAAACAGCGAACCGGTCTGACACAAGGTAACAGTGCACAATTTTCATAAAGAAACAAAACCTCACTGTCTCACACCTGGGCTTCATACAGGCACCTTTGGGTGGTCAAAACAAGCAGCTATGCTGAACTTCTTGCGTTGGGTGGGTTACCACAAGCATCCCGGCCTCCTGACACAACAGCGCTATGATCTACAGTGGACAAATATTCTGCGGGCAGAATGTTTTTTTCTTACTACAACCACAGGAAGACGTGATTTTTTCCTCCACGGTCACTAAGGAGCCCAGAGTAACTCCAAAATACTGTTCCATCCTGACTGTCATCGGCACACATCTTTGAAAAAAGAAGAGACAGTATTTTCCAATTCCTCAGAGCAATTACTTCTTAAGATATGTGTTAGTTCAGTCTTTCCAGGATTTAAATTAAGCCAAGTATTAAATCATCCAAAGCTAACTACCTGAACATTTTCAACATCTTTCAACATCTTAAAAACAGACAGTCTTTGATGCTTGTTACTTTAAAGCCACAGAATTTTGTCTGGAAATTGACCACTTAAATTCCCTAAAGTGGAAGTTGAGAAAAAAATAAATCTATTTCCAGACTCAAATTAATATTTTCTTATTTAGCCCATGTGTGAAAAGTGTCTTGAGCCTGTTAGGAGGATTTTTATATGAACTTGAGATACTCTAGGATGTTAAAAACAGGGCGTTTGTATTAGCCTTACAAACACAACCACCATGTTTGCATGTGTGTTGGGGGTAGGAGGGATGATGATGAAAACTCCTTGAGGGATGAAGACGAGAACTCCCTCTATAAAGGATTATATCAGGTTTTTGGACCTGCAACTGTTCACTTTGTCTAAGATGTTAAGGTGCCAGCATGGTCACAACGGTAGTCCCTCAGAGTGTGATCACAGGTCTCATTCATCAGATCAGCAATTCTTGTAAATAGGAAATTACAAATTGTTCCTTGGGTATTAGTTTTGCTAATTTGACAGCGTTGAAAAAGAATTTTATACCTGATAGGAGTTCAAAGTACGACTGCTTCCTTGCCCAAATTGCCTGCTTGCTGCAATCTGAAATGGAGGTATTTTATCAGCTTAGCTTGACAGAGTAAATTTCTATTATCGGAAGAAAAAGAACTTCCAGTATCCGATTTCAGGTTCCAAATTGTTTCAGTTCATTGTGAATCTCTGGAAGCACGGAGAAAGTGTACTCCACTTCCAGTTTAGCACTGCAACAAATACCCTAAATCTGCAACTCTACAGATAAATGTCTGAGTTTACGTACAAAGAGGACAAAACTCTAGTGAAATAATTAGCAAGATTTACTGTAACACTATGACTGCAGGAGAGCCCTGAGAAGATTTAAATGTGCCGTTGGTGGCTGCTGGCTTCCTGGGTTGCTTGGGAAGCTTCTGGTGCAGAACACAACAAATATCAAACAGTCCAATTACCGTGATGAAAGTGCTCAGTCAACATGCTGTGACCCATCGCTCGGGTCTGGCAGGGAAGCATTTTATCCATATTGCGGTTTGTGGTTTGCACAGATATTGCCTGCTATCTCAAATGCCTGTCCTTTTAAAATATATTGCACAATAGAGACCTGCAAGTTTTATGACAGCACAGATTCCAATCTTTTTAGTCCTTTTAATGAAAATTAATCATCGTACTTTTTTTTAAATGGAAAAAGACCAAGCCTAAACTGTGCCCTGCTGACAGACTTCTGCATATCACTCCTAATTCCTTCAACCATGCTTTTTATGTTTACAAGAAATATCCCTTTCCTCTCTTTGCTGATATACCCCAAACTATCCCCTAGATGTTCAAACATGACCGCTGCTGATCTGGCTATTTCCTCCTGCCAGCTGCCTGCCAGCATCTCCCTTTGTGTGCTAAGAAAGATGCCTCTAAAGAGCCTGAATGGAGGGGGTGCAAGTGTTACTGGTTACAGGTTATTTATATATTATTCTGGTGTTAAGCTATCTTCAAAGCAGAGTCACCTTCCACAGAGAATCCTTCTGATCTGCAAATGTGGAGCATGCAAAGCAGCAAAATTCTCATCCCTGATGCCCAGGAGGGACAGCCTGTTAAAACTCAGCCTTTCCAGCTTCTTCACACCTAAGTCTCGAGGTGGTTTTTCACCTCATCCAAACAATGTCCACTTCAGTGGCCACGGAAGCTCCCCTCCAGCAATTTCAACAGCCTCTGTATAAGATCCTTGCCATGTATCATGTATATTTAAATGGAAGGGAAGCTTTACACTCCATAAGAAGGGTCACGGGACTAGGAGTGTGTCTACTTGTTTAGGAATACGAAGCGGAGATCCTGGGGAAAGAGTTGCTGTGAGGACAGGTCAGTTTGGTTTTTTGGTGGTGCTAATTTCTGCCTGTTGCAGGGAGAAGTCAAAGATCCCCCAAGAGGGATGCCTGGCTGTGCCACTCAGTGCAGGATGAGGCATGCGCTTCCTCCCCATCCCTGCACCCCACCAGCTCCCACGCTGACACGAGAGCAGTGGCTACCAGGATCTGGCACTGCAGTCACATCACAGCCTCACACGTACCCCTTCTTTAGTAAGCCTTGCCACAATGCTTACCCCTGGTCTCATGGAGACATTTATTCCCACAGCTGTATTTCTGCTATTACTGTTCACTCATCAGTTGGGTTTGATAAGATGATTTCTTGGGGCAATTCACATTCCACCCTCAGTTCACCCAGGCACACCCCTGAGGCAGCTGTTTGCCGGGCAAAGGAAGTATTTCACATCTCATGCCGGCTACCTCCTCCCTTCCCTTTGGAGATACACGAGGCAGTTGCCTATTGACCCTCTGCCTTGAACACCTTCAGCAAGTGTCCCGAACTGCCGCCACAGGCACTTGCAGCTCCTCCAGGACCATTACTGATCTTGGCATCGCTGGCAAAGAGCTCCCAGATCCGACGCAGCCCCACTAGCTCTCGGAACAAGCCAAGAGAACGGCCCCAAAGAGCTTAGAGAAAACTAAGTGTGCAGCTATGGTAAGGAGAGGGCTGTGAGTCCTACAGGCTCTCTCTCTGAGCTCAGTAACTACAGATTTAAATAACAGATAATTGGATCTTGTAACTCATTTCCGTTAGCTTGGCTGACCGATGGTTGCTTCCTCGTTTTACACCGAGAAGACAAGGGCTTGTTCTATTTGCTTTGGCCCCAAGAGATAAAATTTGTATTTGTTACTGTGTATTTAATTTTCTGGGTTTCTTTCAGAATGATACAGTCTGTCACGGCCTTATTCCCCAGTGCAAACCTGAAAATCATTGGGCCATGTCCTAACCCAGTTACATCAACTTATTCAGTGTCAAAACTTGGCTCAGTCTTACAGAAAAGGCTCTTCAGTGAGTCAGCTTCCCAGTAAATCTTCAGGGATGTTAATCTGCAGGCGGATCCTACTCCAGTGTGATACATGTATGGTGTTTTCCTTGGCTAGGAATAAAATAGAACTGCTTCAGAACCACAGTACTTCAGCTGTATAAAATGTCTCGATTAGCATTTCTTGTTTTGTTTTCAGAAATAAGAGGAAATAACAATAGACTCCAACTCTTTTTCGTTCATAGCCAAAGCTGGCCCGCACAATTAAAGGTAATTGTTAGTTTCTTAATAGCTTGGCATTTTCCACTGCAGCTTCTAGAGGAGAGAAAAATCCAGACTGAATGAATTGTGAATGTTCATTCAGCATTCTCAGTGGGCATTTTCCTCTTGTATTTAAGCCAAAACAGTAAGTAATGTAGGCAGGAAGCATAGAGAGCAATTGCTTACTGGTGACCAAAGGTAAGAAAGGTCAAACGTTTATTTCCTATGTTGCTCCTATACGTGCGGTGCCCAGAATCTTTTAATTATATTTCATGGTACTCTGAACTTGTACAAGGACATAAAATATATTTATAGCTCACTTAAACTCTTGGTAATGAAACAGCCATCCTACGCAGGACCTCTGCTAATCAACTGAAGACTTTCTGTGCATTAACTTTAAAAATGCAAAAAAGCACTTGTTTGTTCTCCAACAGAAACACTTACCACCGTTTAAAGGCAACAACAAAGAAAAGCTATTTTTTTTTTTCCTTAGGTAACAGTTTGAGTCTGTATCAGTTCACCTGTGATGTCTGAAGCACAAAAATTTCACTGGCAATGCACATTTATTATACCTGTTATTATAGTGCTGGAAGCTCTCAACCACCCTGTGCCAAACACGGAAGAAACATATAATAAAAAGATCACCCCTCTCTAAAGCTTTTTCCTGTCTAAATATGCCATTTTCTCTCTTTTAGACAACAACAAAAAAGAGATAATCAAATAAAGATTAAAGATTGCACTTAACTAATCACACTTGATGCAAATTTCTGATGAGCAGACTGAAAAGCTCCCGGACTGCTCCGCTCCTGTAATTATACACCTGACAGCAAACTTACCTCACACATCTTACACAAATCTTCCCTGCTGGCGACCTGCTAAAGATGAATTTTGGGGAAGACAATCAGCCAAACATGTTAACTGCTTCTAAGGCTGAGATCAAGGAAAGGAGTCGGTGCTTTACAACAGTACCAGGTAGCTGCCTTTGCTTTTTTTTTTTTTTTTTCTTTTTGTAAAGTCTACAGTGAAGTCTCTCTTGTAATTGGAAAGCCGAACATCCCCAGACTTAGGGAAAGAAAAAAATTAAAGTTGCTGGTGAAACCTTAATTCAGCTCCCTGATGCGTGCATTATGATACAATCTTTAATTAGCCTATGAGGAAATTAATAATTATGTACTCAGTGCAGGATTTGGCTGCTGCACAGTAAATAATGCACCACGCTACACAACCAATGATGATGATTCAGCAGACATCATCTATCATATGCCCTGCAAGAGGCAAGGGGCCTGTGAAAAAAAAAAAAAGTCTTGGATCACATCATTAGAGAGTGAATACGAATAGTATATTCATGCCAGAGAGTGAGGCACAAATTATGGCTGCACAAGGAATCTCACTTCTAGCCTTTCGCCTTCTTGCTATTTCGTTAATGGACAATGCAAACATGAAAATATTTAGTGTTTCTTATCTGTTTCACACAGCAGATATGGTCAAACAGAAGCTGAACTGTATACAAGCTCAGGGGCCTGATGGTGACAGGTTGGGCACTACCAGGAAGGCAAACACGGTTCTGGGCTGGGCTTCGCCGGGACCTCCTGGGAACCCCACACGGTGGGGGACGAGAGGGCAGCTCACTCGGCTCTGCTCAACCACGTTCTCTCCAACCTGACTAAAAACTGCTGCGGCAGACACAAAAAGCAGAGGATGCCAAACAAGAAACAAGAACAATTATATTCCTTTCAAAGAGCTCCTCAAGCTGGACAAAATTCAAGTTTGAAATAGCCGTGATTTTTCTGGGCTGCAGCAAATGCACGCCCGACATTTAAAACACTGCCAGGTTTTGTGATGGGTATAGCCAGCTGCGTAGCCTTCTCGTTCACTCAGAAGTGTGAGGGAGGAGGATCAGTTGGTGCTCCCGGGCTCTTGACGCCAGCCAAAGTGGTGAGCATCGGAGGAGGAGGAACGCTACCTCTCTACCATTATTAATTGGGAGCCAAATGTGGAGAGCAAAGATACAAAAAAGTCCTTGATTTGCAGTGAACCAAGACAAACAAGATGCTCTACTTCTGCCCTCAGATGTCACATATAAAGCACAAACCAAACACATTATGGCTATATGTTATTTGTGGATATTTCAATCTAAGCCCTTGCTTTCCTACGACCAGAAGAGCAGGAGCAGAGCTGCGGGCACAGATGGGTGCACCAGAAGAGAGCTGAAATCCTGCTCTCAGGAAAGTAAATTCCAGCCATTTCCCCCACGACAAGTTTACTACATGCTGCCGCGCAATACTTTTATTGGCATTCATTAGTCCTTGAGGACCAATTTATTCATTTTTAGCAGCATTAAAACAGAGGTTGCATTTTACAAGTGAATCGCTATACTGCTGGGGCTGTAGGAAGCCGCTCAATTATCTCCAGTGTGTTAAAAGCTGAATCCAAGCTCAACACGAATCTTAAATTGTAACAAACATTATTTCCCCAAGCCTTGATTAACAGACAGTCTGATTCCCAGCTCGTAGCTGTCTCAGGCTTTTGGGGAGGGAGGTTGGAGGTGTTGGATTTGTTTATTTATCTTTACCATTGCCATGCCGCTTGGGAAACTGTGGAGCAGAGACAGTCACCGCTGGGGTGCTAAGCAGTGCATCACTTGCAAAACACTTCTGGAAATGAAAACCAAAAGATCGAAGCCCTCAATATTCAGAGCGAAGCTGTTCCTCTTTTTGTATCTGATTTTTCCTTCATTTGGAGCTTCATTTCTGTTTAAGAACAGCTGGAGACCACAATTTAGCATTCACATTTAACTAGATATTTGTGGCATTCCCAAATCAAATTAACATACTTGTTACCTCTTGACATGTAAATATACTGTAATATTCATCCCTACTGACACCTAGAAAGAATACAGCAATTCTTGAAATTGAGGCTTGCCCCATTTCAACTGGAATACACACACCTGTCTGCATACACGTACATACACGTATATCATTTTCTATGTATTTGACCCCCTCCCTTCATCAACACCTCCAAGCCACTGAGTTTCGATGAATTCATGCTCTTGACTGTACTGCTTTAAAAAAATAAATAAATCACAGACCTAGTTCTTTTTATAAGACTGAAAATCAAAGCCATTTTCATAGCTCTCTTTATGATAATTTTTTTGTTTAATTTTGTTTCAGACTCTCATTTGGCAGCTCTCACAGGTTGAGCCAGCGAAAGGGATTATGGCTGTTGTTTTAAGCAGCAGGTGTAGTGATCAATGTGGAAATGTATGTATCCCTCTTGGAGATGTAGCTAAGACAAATGGAGACAACAGTTCCAGCATTACCTGCAAAAATAAAACTAGGCAATTGATAAAAAGGTGCTGCAGAGGGAAAAACTGAATCCTTATTTCTTTTCTCTACTAATGAAGGCACTCTCATTGTTTTCCTGTCTGGGCTCTTACACGGGCTGCTTTCACGCCGGCCTTTGGGTGAGTGTGTGCTGACGGTGGCCCTTGGTCAGCAGGAATCACCACTGAGCAATGTGCAGCGACTTTCTGCAAAGGACTGACCCTGCTGGGATAGCAGCAGATTAGAAGGAGTATTACTGAAGAGAAATCTTTATAGGCCCTTGACAAAACTACCATTTTTAGATGTTGTCTCCTAAAGAAGGCTTTCTACCTGAAGCAAAATACGTAGTGTATCCTACCCCTGGGTCCGTCGACTCAAAGCACCTGATGCTGGACTCATGTCTTGCAGAATCAGGTCCTGTGAAAGCTGAGTTTTCTAATTCCTGTTTCTCTTCACAGTGAAACAAACCCAGCTCATTAATGTCTTGGCCAAATCTGCAGGTTTAACAAGAATGACTTAACACTACCCAGTCTCTTCAGAAGTAGCTATGAACTGCTGGGTAAAATGAGGGTTTTCTTTCCCTCTAACCTGTCTAATTTCAGAAAATACTAGATATAGAATCAAAATACCCTGACACAGCCTGGAAGGGAAGTGAGGTGCTGGAAAAAGCTCTGCACATATTACACCATGTTAACTGTACTTTTAAATTCAAGAATCTGTGTTGGTCTGAAGGGAGGAAATTAAATGAGAATGGGAAAGGGAGGGGGAGAAGTCAAGTGTCCTTAAGCAGCCATGGCAAATATAAAGGTGAAATGCTTATCAGTAAAGGCATTCAGCCTCTTTCTACCCCAAAAATAGATTATCTTTCACTCTCTCTGTAGACAGATCAATTCTCAGCCTCGTTTTTACAGACACAGAGCACTTTCAAGTTCCCATTGGTACCTCTGGTACTCACGCTACACTCTAAAAATCGGCCCAACTCCCCTAATCACACAAGTTACCACATGGCAAAAAACTCTGTTACATCCTTGCCCTCATTTATGTAAGCTGTTTGCGGACTTCCTTCAGGGTTTCGATCATGACTTCCACTTTGGAAGGGGCATTACACAAAAAACCCACTCGTACCAAGACCCGAGGAGCATTTAGAGCCAGTGCCGGTTCCCAATTAGGTGGGGGGCACTGAGAACGAACACATCAAAAGGTCTTGGTTGATACATGTCTGTAAGACATGGGATGACATGATGTATTTTGTTCTCTTACCAGAAGAAGATCATGGCATTTAATGGGCTAGAGGGACTTCTGGTACTCCTGCACCTTACCAAAAGCCAAGGGACTTGAGCTCTGTTCCCATCTCTAGCACAAACCTATCGTACGACCTTCCACTTATCTCTTCCCTCCATAGTCCACTCACTCAAACCTGTTTTTTGTTTGTTTGTTTTTAAACAACGTCCTTAGACCACAGGTTGAGTCTCACCTGTTTTGAATGCCCCGCAGTGCCTTACAGTAACAAGAAGCTTCTTGGCTCTACGGATGTGCTACTTCAATGCCAATAACAATAAAGCAGAATCAACAGTTTGCTGCGAGCATTTCTGATGAGGGAGAACAAAGTACTTTATCTCAAATGAGAACAGATATCTCAAAGTACTCAAAATAACACAATCTCCTATGTCAGGACATGCCACATATTTCAGTATCATATTTTCAAGCTTTTGTGTATGCCGATCTGTAAGTAGGGACAGCATCTTGCCTCTGGAGCCCTCGCTGCTACCAAATTACGTGATTCTTGGCAAATGCCAAACTGGGGAAGAATTACCAACTCAAGAGCTGATTCAGAGCACTCACATTTCTTTGCAAGAAGAGTAGCCCAGGAAATCCTAGTTTTTTCCTCTTATGAGAAACACTGAGCATCAGAGAGCTGAAGGGTGGAAACTGCTTCATGTGGAAACCAATAAACTAGCTGGAAGATGGCTGACCGTAAACTGATTTGAGACATGGGCTCTTCTGCAGAGCCATGCAGAAAAACCTCAGCTGTTCGTCGCCTGTTTCACTGCTCTGACATCCATCCGGCCATCTGAGTACAATGCTGCTTCAGTCACTGAAGGCCACATCCAGCGCTTGTAATAAAAGCTTGGCTGCTTACTCTGTGAAATCAGAGGTTTTCAAGAGATTTGTGCACTGATTCCTGAACATTAAAATAAACTCTGCTGACACTTTCTTCTGAAATTACTATCTGGACACCACTAATTTCTTGCAAAATGTGCCTGTGTCATCCACTATCTCAGAAGAGCAGGTGCTTTCTTTTATGTCCCCAAGCAGATGCACATTTCACTGTTCTCTTAGCTCTCAGAGGCAGCTTTTTTTGAGTGTGTGACAAAACATGGTGACAGCTGCTGCAACCAAGACGCCTGATCTACCTTTTCTACCTGATCTGACTTCTGCAGGGGTGAAGCAGCTCATCTCTTTGGGGTGTGCAAGCCCTTGCAGGAGGCACCCCAGTGTAGTGCTCTCATCCCAGCCACTGCCACTGCCTTGTTTTGTTCTCTTTTCCTTCTATAAAAGAGAATATTGTGCCTGTGCCATCTGTTAAGCAAAGTGCTACGCGTACATTGCAATATACCCTGCAGCACACAACGGAGCCTCACAGATTAAATGTGAGGAGAAGTGGCTGTAAGGGGAGAGAAAACTCCAGGTGCTGGAGCTGTTACAGGTGAGCCTAAGCATTTGCTTCCCCGAGGCAGCTACCTGTCAGGATTAATCTTGCTGAGCCCAGGAATGCGCCTCAGTAGACACCGCACCCCATTCCAGGAAACCATAAATACCAAACGAGACGCTGAGCACCATACATGAAAGTATCTTCTTTCTGCAGAGTATGATTGCGGGGGAGTGACAGTCAGACTTGCATCAATCCTGCCTTGTGCTGTGGTTTTCTTAAGGTGGCTCCTTGGGGGAAACAAGGAAGGAGGCGAGTTGCTGCCTTCCTCCTAAGGAGGCCTCCAAGGGGACCCCCTTATTTGTTTCCCCATCCTGGATCTGCCTGGGTACCCTGTTTCTTTATTTCCAGGTTAAAGGATGTTCTCTCTCTTTCTATCTCCTCCCAAAACCAGCCCTAAGGGAAGGAAGCCCAGAGGAGCCAAAGGAATAATCTTTGGTAGCCCCTCTGATAAGTACTTTTGATAATGACTCCCAGAGGCAAAGCTGGGGGAGAACCTGTCTTCTTCTGAGCGATGCTGCCCAAGCGCCATGCAGGAAGGGGCACAAATTGATTAATGGTGCTTTGCCAAACAGGGTACCCCCAGCCTGTCAGAGAAATGCAGTGCAGGTGATGAACACTTATTTACCAAAAGTGACTGACTCCCAGGTTTCTTGTCCTTCTTTTTCTGTATCATCTCACCAGGAAAAAAAAGACTGTTAAGCTTCCTGCTTATCTCAAACACCTTCCTCCCCTTAATTCCCTCCTCTTCCTCAGTTTTGCTGACTCTACTAGCTTTTTGTTTGGGGGCCCAAGTGTTTTAGGTCCATTTATACTTTCCAATTTGGAAAAGATGCCTGTGCACAGGCACTGCTTGATATTGGCTTGATATTGATATTGAGACCAACAGAAGCCAATGAAAGAGGTCAGCACTCTCCCACAGAGCTGAGTCCATGGCCGAGGCCACCAACTGAGGCCACACACTACAATTTCAGGGGCAGAGCACCAGCTTGAGGAGTTACCACAAAAAAGAGTGTCCCCAGCTAATTAGGGGTTTCTGGATGAAAAGTATTATATTTAAAGTCCAGACCCAAATGCTTGGCTCCTAGGAGCAGCCGGTGCCAATGCCAAGGGCAGCAGGAGGCAGCCAGCTTGCCGAGCGTAAGCTGGGACTGCCAGAGGGACGCTGCCGGCTCCAGAAGTGCTCCTTTCCACAACGTTTGAAACAAAGGAAGCTATATCAAAACACAGCAGCATTTCCATATTTTAAGGCATAACCGGCCCCTGGAAAACTGCTTTCCTGTTCCTACATAAACACAGTATCTTTTAGACAGCACCTCACCAAACCCTAACTATGTGATGCCTCCACGGAACATCCACAGCCCAGAGCGGAGGTGGCAGGATGCTGGAAGTGTGGAGCAGTTGTGTTGGATCACTGTGTTTGGGGACACAGAGCCCATGGCCCAGATCATCATTGCTTCGGTCTTCTGTCAATCATTTTCTGCACAGAATAGTCCTACATCTCTCAGAACACATCCTTTGGTGCGTGGGCCACCAAATTCAGATACCCTAAAATTTCAGGCTGGCAGGGCTTGGTTCACGTTATCAGCAACTGAGAAAATCCCTGGAAAATTCAGATTCAGGTCTAGATTTTGTAGTCCAGGTTTAAAGTCAGCAGGTAGGACAGAGCTTTGCCTGCTGGGCTTACTCCACAGCCTCCTGATCAGCTTCCTTAAGCATCCACAGTGTACGCAAATAAATGTATCTATATATGCCTCTCTCCCCAGATAGTCTTTCTAGGGGCTGAAATTCTAGGTACTGTGGGTTAAATAAGTCAGTTCCTCTGACAAAGGTACATTTGGTTGAATTTTAAACAACGGGCCTTTAGAAATCTCTAAAATTTTAACCATCAGTCTGTAACAGCTTCTAGGACATTCCCCACTTTGTAACATTTAAAACAATGATTCACCTTCATACGAAATATGTAACTGTCTAAAACTAGCTCTCAAATAATGTTAATTATCTGCATGGTCTGTGTTCAGCATATGCAATTTCCAGCTACCAACACCGGACATTATGAAAGCTTTTACATGACATCAACTTTCCAGTGAGCAGCCACCTATAAAATACATCATTTTTAACCTGCATTTGACCGTCACAGCTTAAAAATCCCAGAATTTGAGAGCTACGAGTCGTTTTTAGACTATGCAGTATGGAATAAAAGCCAAGATTTTTCGTTCATCTTGTTGATATTTCCTGAAAACATGAAACAATTCTGAAAGGACAGATTTCCTGGCTCACAGCTAAAGGTCAGCAGTCACACAGGGAGCGCTTGCTAAGTGTACCAAAATGATTGGGAAGGAAAGATTGGCACAACATTGCAGTATTATTAAAAAGCGATTTAAGTGGGGAAAAAGGGAGAAGAGAGACAGACAAGGATTAGGCTCGCAACAAGTGAGCTTTCATCAAGACTAGAAAAACAGCCTTGTTCCTTGCTGCTTGCAGCCCCTCGCTGTCACTCCAAGCACTGCTCGCTCTCACTCCCTCCTTCCGCCCCTCTGCCAGCCGTGCAGCCCCAGCCCACGCTGCCATCCCGGGCTGCGCCGGCTGCTATCGTGACTGCTCTGACTAAGCATCACAAATCACTCCTCTGGCCTTTCCTGCATGGTCCAGAAGTTTTTTCCAGGCTCAGCTCTGTGCTCTGTAATAGACTATGCAGGCACAAGTTTCATTGGGAAGGACGGGAGTTCAAAAGTCCCAAGACTTTGTGCAACAGTGATGTAGAGTTGCATCATATGCAAAAAAACCCCCTCATTTTCCCAAGGAATCTCCCCCAAACCTGCCCAATGCTTATAACTTGCTTGCAGCTCAAATCAAGAACCAAAGCACTTTACTGGCTAACTCCTATTCTGCAGCCGGCAGAGGGGGCAACAGACAGCTCTCAGTGGTTTCTTGAGACCATCTGCTTGAGGAAAGTTCTTTCTCAAAGTATTTTATTTTATAATAACAGATACCAAAAATTTCCCATCCACTGAGATGATACCAAAACAAGCACATTCTGGAATTAAAATCTCTGAGGCATGTATAATGTTGGTAGCATCTTTAAAACAGTATTTAGTACCAGTCTCAACACTGTCCCAGCTTCCTCCAAGACTCCTAATCTTGTTTTCATTTTTATTATTCAAGTTTTTCTTTCAAAGTATGGGTTATGTACAGTTTTCCAGGCAAATAAACTCTGATCAAAGTCAGCCTGGCGGCCTCCAGCAGATCCCTGCCACAGGCTGTGCACCCCGATAACTACACGTCCCTCCCTGCCCGACCAAGAGCCCTGGGACATCAGAATTAACAAAGAATTTGTGCGTATAATCCTGCTAATGAAATACCGCTACTCTGACCTCAATGTCCTCCATAACACTGACTTATCAAAAGCATATGCTCCCATCACTCATTGTCTGTGGTTTTTTTTTTTTCCCCTTTTCTTTTTTAAATTAAAACCAATCGGTTGTAGAGCAAAATCCTCGCTTTTCAGCTAAAAGGTTAACAGCAAGCCAATGACCACATGCGTAGCTCAAATCTGACGCCCCCAAATCCTGCTAACTATAGTAAACTGAAGGAAAACAACAAATGCACTAGTAAGCAGCTAAGCAATACTGTAGGCTGTTAAACTTTAAATTTAGCCCTGGCAGATCCTGGGGGAAGGGCATCCCAGCAGGCATGTGTCCTCTGCTATGCAGAGAGAGTGCTCAAACCATAGGATCCTATTCCACATATATCACTTCTGAGTATCTGGCTGTATCTATCCGTGTTTCATATGTATATTTTCTCTAAAAATACTTTGTATGAGATAAAGGACATTCTGCTCTTGGCCACAAAGTGTTTGCCCCAAAAGCAGCCAGTGAGACTGAAACAACAGATTTTATATATATATATATATACACACACACACACACACACTATTATTTCTTGCAACCGGACAAAGCCGTAGCTCAGAATAGTGGTGCTCTGACAACATAGGGCTTTACAGACCACAACCTGCAAGGATGAATTATTCTCCAAAGCAAAATGTTGACCGCTAGCATGGAGAATATTACTTCAGAGGCAGATTGCTGTAGCCTTGGTATCTTCTAGCTGGAGCTTCAGGGCAATGTACAAGTAGAGACTATTGCCATGATCAGCGGTGAGATTACAAAAGCAAGATTTGCTGTGATGAATCTAAAAAAGACAGCTCCAGGCTTAAAGTTCAATGTGCCACACCTGCTAGCAGAGAATGTATGAATAATCTGATCTCCAGGCTGCAAATACTACGAGAAAGGGTTGGACATCCCCATCCAGTGGAGCCTCCCCCACTATATCCTCCTAAGGTCAAACGAAATCACTGATACAAAGACAAGTGGTGCATCGGTACCTCTGCAGCCCCCAAACCTGCACTCCCAGCTGCTGCTAAGGAAATCCAGCAAAATCCAACAAAACCAGGCATCTGGTGCCAGGAAGACTAGAACTCATCAATCTGACATTAAAAACCTCTTTTATTGAACAGTTCTAAATAGCACTACCTACAAAAAGTCCTATTAACTGTGAGATTAATAACATTAACTGGAAAATTATGTGGTTTCTATGGCATTGTTTCAGCAGCTGAAGTGATTCCATTGCCCCATCACTGAACACCCTCAATTTTAAACCATCTATGCAGCAGCTAAAGAAAAAATACTAATACTGCTTATAGGTAAAGTCATGCTGGAAACTCAGACACAATATGATGAATTTTTCTTTTTTAAAATCATGTCTTACATAAATTATAAACTCTATATTGATTGCAAGGGCAGTTAAGAAAACTAAAAAGGTATAATGGGAGCAGGAGACATCTTCTTGGCCTTGCGGGCTCAAGTGAGGTTATTCCCACTGCAAAACAGCAATGGTCTGTACATTATGGTCTGCTAAAGTAATACTTTGCTTATTGAACACTTACTTTCTTTGATGCTTAAAAGAAACTCAGGTATGCACCACAGGAAAAAAGCTGCGTTTTTGTAAAATGCTGGAGAACAAAAAGGAAAAAGAAAAAAAAAAAAAAAAGGAAAAAAAACCAACAGGAAAGCCCTTATAGCTCTAATTGCCGTCTCAGCACAAGCATCCTCCTTTCATATGCTTAGCTTTGTTTACTATTACTCTTGTTGCTGTTATTATTATTATTGATCCACCAAAACATCACACTCATACTAAAACAGCTCTTCAGTAGGCAATTTCTGCTCATCAATATAATCCTCAAAGCTTCCATCAAATTTTGTACTCTCTTACATGACCGATGTAGAACTATATTCTTTTGAGCGTCTGTGGCAAAAATAAGAGCAGCTTTTATTTGATACCAGCCAATGCTGCGACAGGCAGTGGAGAGAGAGGGTGCCAAGGCTGGTGAATGTTCGGTGTTCACCCCTGCGAAGGGCTGGATTTCAGAGGTCAGTGAGTGTGCTCAGCGGCAGCGACATCAGGTCCCATTCAGACATCCGTCTGAGCAACCAGCGTTCTAAGGCTCTTTTGAAAGTCTTGGTTATCACTTTTTAAGGCAGTTGAAAAATCAATTAATTTTGAGCTTTTAAAGGAATGCCTTCGCTGTGGTCACCCCTGGCCACATAGTTACAACGCATTTTGCAGAGATGCACTGCCTTTTCTTTCTATTTAGTGTAAAAGCACTTAATCTCAGTTATCGGCTCCCTGAAGGTCAGCCTTATTTCTTTAGATCTATTATTTACTGCTTGAAATTTCCAGTTCCACCTTTCTGGCTATTATAGCTTCTTTCCTCAACTCCTATTCTTTTCACGATAAGTCCATATGATGACTGTTGATAAAGTTGGGCGGACTGTGATTCTAAATGTCTGACCTTCTTCAAAATCTGATAATGGATACAGTTTCTGAATCATAGGTCATCTCAATTTTGCCAATAAACCACTTATTTCCAGTGGCCTTCAGACCTTGAGCCTTACTGTGCACTGCAAAATGGATTCTTCAGGGAACAATAAAAGTAAGACAGCCATCCTTAGCCTTTGCTTAGCACGTTAGGAGGGACACTGTACTTTGGAGAGCACGTTTGTCCACATCTTATGTGCCACAGTCTCTAAAACCTTCACTGCTGTACAACACTTTCTGATGTTTGTACAAAGCTAAAAGTTGCAAGTGTCTAACATGAACTAACTTCCTTTTCATTTGCAATCTATATGGAAAGGACAAGAAAAATCCATGCCTCCTTAAACCCTCCCCTTCTACTGAGGGCTTATCCAGTCACCTTTACCTCATTCTTCAACTTACAGCTCAAGGCACAGTGCCAAGTTTGTCATCACTACCTCAAATGTTATGCTGCTGTGGTAGACCCAATTACGCCATGCTTGTAAAAGTTGTTTCGATGCCAAGGTACACAGTTTGTTGGTACGAGTGCCTCCTGCAATGGCTTCACTAAAATGGAGCTCTCAAAATGACTTGATCTTGCAAAAACACTGCCAGAGGTACAATTCCTATTGAAGGTCAACATTTCACACAAACTATCGAGCAAGATGCAGAGGAAGGCATGTCAAACACGAATCCCTGGCTCGAATACTGCTGGGAAAGTTAAGCAGTGACTGGATCCTGAGCAGGGGGGAACTGAGCAGGTTTTACTTACTGTCAAAGCTTCTGTGCTGCGCTGTTAGAGTTGTCTGCACGGAGCGACCGGCCTCTTTCAGCATGGCTTCAAATTCACTTCGGCTTTTGTTTGCAAAGTTCTCCTCCATCTCGCTGGTGCAGCAGGTATAGCCTTGTGGGCAGATTCGCAGGTGCTCCCCTAAAATGAGAGAAAATGGAGTTGAATGGCCAGGTCTGGAAAAGGAAGGATTTCAACCCACAGAACCTCAGCATAAAAATATTCCATCTCCCTAGTAACCTGTGATTTCATCAGGCTTTACATGTTTACCCCCTAATTTGAGTTATCCTGCATTAGTTCAGTGGTTGGTGTCAGTGCAGGTACAAATTTTCTCACTGCTGACTGTGAGGGAAGGAAAAGTGAAGTAGATAAAATTCAGATGTGGGGCAAGCAGAAGGGAAATACAAGCATCTCCCACTCAAAGTCTGCCCTAGAATCCCTCTAGGAATTGGGACATGGAAGTCTCATTAAATGACACAGTAATTGTCCTCATTAGATTTAATACATATATTAGAACAACTGTTTGAAACTACTTTGTCAAGAAAAAAAACCCCAACTCCACCACGCTCCCCTGGCTCCCACGCCAACCCCCCAAAACATGTATCCTGAGAAGGCATTTCCATAACCAGAGAGGTGAGACTAGGGAGAAGTTTTCAAAAGACAGAGACATGCTGAATGCCAGTGGAATTTGGGTGACTAATTCCCCTCCACACATTTTGAAATCTGCCCATTTACTATTTTTTCAATGAAAAATTTATCTCCCAGAAAGAGACACCACCACCCAAAAAGGGTTGCTATGACGATCACTGATGGAATATACCCTTTGCTATAGGGAAGGACAGGAAGGTAAGAGGACTCAGCAGTTAAATTGAAAAATTCTTCAGTATGGGAGCTCCTCCTGCCTTCTGCAATCTCTTTACTGTAGAGAAGCAAACGTTTGCATAGGCAGAGTCAGCAACATTTTAAAAATAATTGCTTAAGTTCTTATGAGTCCTTACAAACAAAGACACATCCACCTGCAAGCACACCCTACGTTTCTCCTTACCCAACAATAAGAATTCATTTGAATGAAATCAAATATCAGGGTTGTTGTTTTTTTTTTAAATAACAACACCCCGCCTTGTTCCAAGCATGCATGAGATAAACCAATTACAAAGAAGTTACCGTCCTTAACATAATTTGATTGGGATTGCCAGTGATTTTGCTGGCAGTTTTACAGGACTGTTATCTTAACGTCATAGCTGAGCTGAACCATATATTTAAAGTCATGTTTTATCTTGTGTGTCTCATCAGATTCAAATCCTGAACCTGCAGAGTCCTCCAGAGTTTCCCATTAAAGTTCTTAGCTACTTCCAGCGCAGAGCCCTTAGCAAGTGGGCACCTTAGGGTAAAAGGGTCTTTGAAACTGGACATGCATCCTACCCCTATGAATGCCATGTCATCAGGCTTGTGTCTTACTCCTGGCTGAGAGGAGCGTCAGGGAAGGTGGCACGTCCCGTGGGCTCCCATCTCCCCCGGGACCCCTTCCCAGTCCCCATGAGTACCCAGGCACCAGAACATCATGCCATCAAAGCTACGGGAAAAGCAGCAACTTGCTTCAATATAAAAACTAAGAGTCAAATATAAACATCATGTGGCTCAGTGCTTGCCATACCAAATGCAATTTAAGTTACAGTGCTTGCCTAAGCCTTTCCTTCCTTCATAAACTTGATTCTTGCAATTCATTCCCTGAGCTCATTTCTGTAAAGCTGCCTTTGTACGAGAAAGTCATCATGAGGCTTGCTGACATGCAAGAGACATGCAGAAAAAGGGAGCTATAATTTTTTGACAAGACACAGCTTTGTTTCCTGTCATGGCAAATTAAAAACTTTCTTCCTGTCCAGCCTCTTCCACTCGATTTCTGCTGCCACAGGATTTCTGATGAGGATCGAAGTTTTGTTGACAGCTGTTTTGCCGCGGCACGCATCCTTCCGGGCCGCCCTTAGTGCCCTCAGGACACAGTGAGGCCTTTGTGGCGCCCGGCCTCTCTGGAAGGTCTGTAAACAAAGAAATGGCTCCCAAAGGATCCCAATGGTTCCCAAAGGCTGCCTTTACCACCAGCAGCTCAGGTGCTGATAAATTTTGCAGACAAGGCCCTGGTCCTGTGAGACTTTGCACTCGATTGCACCCAAAAGCATGAGCACTCCCGCCACTTCTCCGTGTCCCGTTACCCACCGGGGCTTGCAGGTTCTGCCTAAGCCACAGACAACCCTTTACAAATCCCCTGTTTTGGTAAACCAAGATAAAAGCAGTAGGAACCGACCGCCCGGGGAGCCTCCATCTCCCGGCCGGCTGCCAGCAAGCAGGGCCTGGCTGTGCAATGGTCTCCTGCGCCGCAGGCAGGAGTCGGGCAGGAGACCTGCCTGGAACCAGGGCGAGCAAACACGGCCACCTCAGCAAGAGACACCTGCACGTTCATCAAAGCTGGTGGTCGGGGGGGTTCCCCACACACACAAGCCTTAGGAACCAAAGGGGGAAAGCGTGGGGATTGCCTCTGGGGAAGAGCAGGGCCTGTCCTCAGGAGGAAGATGGACGGGGAGGAAGAGCCCCGTGCTGCGCCCGAGCTGCCTGACGAGCAATGAGGAGCAGCAGAAGCGTGAGGCATGCTAATTAAAACGTGACATGACCAGACAAAAACCTCCATGCTCCCACCCCAGGCAAAGCGGAGCGCGTTTCAGCAGGATGGCATCAGTCCAACCCCTTGCTGCGCTAGCTGAGCTTCAAATAGCCTCCCACCGGCCAGCACCAGGAACAGAGCGGGAGAGAGAGACGGGAAAAATTAAAAAGACAGAAAGGAAGGGAGAAGTCACACCTGTAGCTAAAATGGCTTAATTTTACACAACTTTGTGAATTGAATATAGATTTTTTTTTTTTTTTTAATGCTCAAACTCGGAGCGGTTTCAATCTCTTTTGGAGCAACATTTATCTTAGCTTTCTGCAGGCGTTTGTATGGTACTCAGCACCACAGCACTTTATCTCAGTGGGATGCGAAGTTTTTATCATTTGTCTTTGTAATTCAAACTCAGTGCACACAAGACAGTCTTACAGCACTACAAAATTGTTTTGCTTTCTTTGCTTTTTAACCTGACCCACCCTGGAAACATTCACTATTATTATTTAACCTTTTTTATTGACAAATAAACGTACTCTAGACTGCATTTTTGCTCTGCTTCTACTTCAAAGTTAATTTGTTTGCTAACTTGCTGTTATGTCATTGCTGAAGCCGCACTATAAATATCTCCAGGTTCACTTGGCAGGAGATTATCTGCAGATATCTGGAGAGCTAGAGGTGTTTTACGAGGAGTAAATCTGCAAGATACAGCGCGCGTTCTCCTCTCCACTGCTGCGTCAGAGAAATTTCCCCTTGTATAGAGCTGACACGCTGCTAACCGCTGCTGCGGAGCGTGTGCTCCCGGCCCCTGGAAGAGCTTTGCAGAAAGCCAGCGAGCACGGCAGAAGCCAAACCGGCAGCAAGCAGAAGGCTGCTCCAAATCTCCTTGAAGATAACGGATACGCTCCCAGGGACTCAGACCAGAGAGAATTACGCTATCGCATGTGAGCCCGTAACCGAAACCCAGCCATCTCTTGCCAGCCCTGACAGCGGGCACGGAGTGGCGCAGGGTGCCTTGGATGGCTCAGCTGATACCAGCCCCACACTGCCCTGAGCACTCCGGATTTAAGCCACATTTGTAAGATAAGATGCACTTTGGGATGCTCGGCTTTCCTTCAGAAAGCTATTGGCTTGCCAATAAAAAAAAACAAAAACAATGCAGTTCAAGCTGGGTCTCCCTAGCAGAGCCGGCTCTCCTGCAAAGGCTGCTGAAGTCGGGGTGGGATGTAACCCACCGACTTCACGGTCTCTTGGAAACAGAAACAGAGCAGAGTATGCATGGAAACAGCACCGAACAAATATCTCATTTATGATTAACTGCCCTGGAGTGGAAAGGAATAGGCAGGAGGCTGATGACAAGAAAATATCACACTGCCTGGCTACAGGCTTGGATCGTCCTTCAAATACCCTCTCAGCTGGCTGGGTTAGCAGATCATTTTGGCTATCAAATTCACTACTGCGTTTGAGAGTGCTGAATATTAAATCACTTGACCACTTTCCCCTCGGGGATGGAGCCAGGCTGCTTTGTGGCAGGGCCCCTCTCAGGGGGAACAGCCCTGCCCGCAGCCACCACTGACACGAGCTGAGACGGGGCTCAGCTCCCTGCTTCTTGCCCCGGGTGCTCCCAGCCTCGCTGCCCTGGCCCACGCGGGCTCCCCTCGACCGTGGGCCTGCCTGCCACGGGCTGTGCTGGGAGCCGCTGTGGCCCATGGCGTGTGGTGTAACGCACAGAGGCGGCAGGGTCGCAGCTAACTGAGCTCAGAAAAGGGCTCTGCTATTCACTGCGGCTGTGCTTCACCCCACCGCGAGACTCTGGAGCCACGAAAACCAGAGAAGGGCAGTCCCAAGGGTTTAAAATGCAATACTGAGAGAAGAGTCCTTTGGCTCCTTTAACCATGTAAATAACACTATTTCTATCCCTCTCACAGGGTGGTGGAGACTGATTTCATTACAATGTTTGCAGAAGGTTTGGGGTTATTTGGATGTGTCAGAGTATCTAAATGCAAATTATTACAAAATCATTCCTCCCAGAGGTTAATTTATTTCAGGCTGTGATAAATCCATCATGATTCTTCCCTCATATTTGTAATCCTCCTCCCACTCGCTCTCCAAACTGCTCCAAAACCTCATCTCATGCTCCTAGACCAGAACTGACCCCCAGCTGCCTCAGTCCAGCCCCCCCACCAGGACTCCTACTGCCCTAACCCCCTCCTCGGGTTTTCGGGTGGACACATCTCAGGCAGCCAGGCTTGCTGAAGTCCCACGCTGCTGAGGCACCCCTGCCAGGCACGGGAGGGACGCCGGGATGCAGCCCCCAGCCAGGTACAGCCAGTGAGCATGAGAGACCTGGCAGCTCCAGTCCTCTCCTGCTGTCCCTGGGAGGCACTGCGGTCTGTTGTCCTCTCCCTCTTCACACCTAAATCCCATCCAGGCGAATGAGCATCACAGGCAGGAACTGAGGACAAAACAGTGTAATTCAGACCATGGCNTTTTTTTTTTTTAAGAGATGTCAGAGTGTCTGCAGCTGATGAAAATGAGCCTGGAGGTGGTACAGATGTTAAAAATACCTTGCAAAGAGGTAGTGCAATGCAAGTAAATCCCCTTCCTTATGCCTCCCGGCTTTTCCTGCTTCAGGTATTCCTGTCCCCATCTCTCTTGAAATATCTTTAAAGAGAACATGATTTAGTGTGTGCTGATAAGTAACTGACAGTACAGCCTCCAGCACTAGTACCACCGCGCTACCTTGAAACCCCGTCTTGTCACAGGTAACTCCTAGAGGAAATGGAGGTACCCAAACCACATTTGGACTAGGAGATGATCCTGGCTGAGCACTCTGGGAGTGCCCTTTTCATTTGAGATGCACCGAGAAACATCAGCTGGCAAGCCACCTCCAAACACCTATGCCCCACGATATTTGTGTAAGGTGTTTGGGCCTACAGCTGGTCTTTCATAGTAGCTACTAACATCAAACTGAACCGGCTACCAGACCGCTCTATTAAGGAGAGTGCAAATCAGGAATTTTCCCGTATTGCAAAGGCAGGTGTTAGCTAAGCGCTGTGCAGCCTGTCTCTTTGATTTGCAGTCAGCTGTTGGCAAAATATGATAACTTCTATTTTCTGATTATGTATGAAGAGTATTGTCTTGTTTGGCTTCAGTTTGCACATAATGTCAGGGGAGTCATAGCAGGCCTGAATATTAAGCATTGCATGGCAAACCTTCACACTTTGATCAAAATGCACTGAGCCATATCCTCCTGGTCTTAGCGATACCACGGGTTGAGGACGTGCACGGAGGGGCTGAGGTAGGGGCTGGCCAAGAAATCAGAGGCAGAACATGGACCTCAGCGCATGCTACGTAGCAAGACCCAGGTTAACCTTGGCCATCCCAAGGCCACCGCAGAGCAGTGTCACAGCTCACACTGAGGACGGCAGGGAAGAGGCAGGTGCCGTCTTGCCTGCTTCATCCACGCCAGCCTCCTCACGCACATCACTGCTACCTCCCAGCCTCAAAAAGGCAAGAGGGATTTGGCCGTAGCACAACCTATTTCTCTTTGCCGCTGCTGAGGGAGTAGCCGGGTATCTCGAGGGACTGATAACAAGGGCATGAAGTCTTTTCAAGCTGCACACCACAGGTCTGAATTTGTCCCGTGTCAGCAGCTTTTCTAATGCCTTACCATCTGATGGCTGATCAAATAGCTTGTGCTATCTGAGATGAACTAATGTTTTTGTTCCAGATAAAGAAAACAACCACTGCGTTCCACATCAGTGATAAAAACAGCAAACTGGAAAAAATAGCTAGAGAATATGCTTATTCTGTTAAAGCAACGCACGCGTTTAAGACAAGACAATAGCAAAACATTCAATGCTTGTTCCCACAGCAGGAGTACTCAGACCAGGAGTATACCAACAGAAGTGAAAAACTAAGAGCAGATAATCTATGAGATTTGTTCTTTCCATTCCTTACCTTTTTACTCCTACTAGGATTCAATAAACTATCAAAACACTGTTAACCGTATAAAACAATCTGGCTACTGCATGGAGTTGGCTTCCTCCCAGGTTAGCACTGTTCTGTAATTGCGTTATGGTGAAACCCCGACGCAGCGAAGAGATACAGGTATTTCTGAAAAATATCACAACTGGCATCCTCAGGGTAGAAAACTACTGATGGGTGTGATGGCTTTGGTACTCCTCTGTTTCCTACCAAAAGGCTGTTCGAGGCAGGAGCCTAGCTCCCAGGGAGCCGGGCAGGAGGGCACGGGGAGGCTGAACGGCAATTTTGTCTGTATTTGCTCTGTTCGTGTGTCAAAATACTTCAGGCTCCAAGGCTGTCAGCTCAGTGTCACGCTCACGCACTGGAAGTGTGGTATCAATCTGTTTAATCCTAGACCCTGATGTCAGAGGAATTTATAAGGCAGGCAAACATGGGCAAAAAAAGTTAATTAACAGAGGAGTAAGAGCCATCTCCATGTCCTGGAAAAAAAATATTAAGTACAGAGTAGATAAGAGTGCCTTCAGAAATGACAGTTCGAAAATCCTAATGTCATCTGTGTATGCTACAGTGGCAAACTGCTCAAAGGAAGGGAACAGAGAAGATGTCACAAATGCTGACAACAGACTTGATTCTTACTGAAAAGATCTGCACGAAAGCACTTCACCCACGCGTTGCTCCTTTGGGTTTTGGGAGTGTCCTTCTGAACAAAAGAGATCATCCCTTCCCATCATTCTGCTCCCCCAGATCCTCCCTCAGGACCGGGATCGGGCCTCAGCTACACAGGCACGACCCTGCCTCCGACTCAGAGCTGCGCACACACAGCGGGATTCAGCACAGGGTGCAACAATCCAAGCCTGTGTTTAAAGACAAAGTAGGAAACACTTCCTAATTTGCAGTACAAAATATCTTTTTCAGCAGTTTGAGAGAGGAATGAAAGAACGAGGGCCAAATCCACACATACCACAAGAAACAAAGGACTTCCACCTAGCAGAACTGACTGAACACACCAAAAACCAATGCTCCCCAGACCCTTTTCTGGGTGCTGGACCCACTGTTGGGGAGCTCCTGAACAGGTCTCTGCTCCAGGAGAGGAGATGATCCATTATGCAAGGCTTCAAAGGGGAGCCAGGACATGGTCTACAATTAGCACTCTCCAAATAAATCAATCTTGAAAGAAGCCTTTAGTTGAGAGTAGACCAGTTGCAAGGATCATGGAGAAATGCACAGGGAGTTCACTGTTACTCTCTTTCCTCTCCCTTTCTCTGAAAAACAGAAAATCTTAAAAAGATTCTTAGACAAGGGAAGAATTATCTTGTCTCTTCACATAACACTTGTGGGGATGTATTGAAGTTGTGTGTCGTAATCCATCACTATCAACCTCTTTCAGAGTTGTCCTGAGCACATCAGCTTCTCACCAGATGTTTTGGTACTTTTTTTTCTTCTTCTTCTTGGAACAAAAGAGTCTTTTTATCCTCAGTTTGCTGCAATCTAAAATAAGATCAAGCCGAAAACCCATCGCTCTTATCAGATGCAACTTCATTACAACACAAATATGTTATTACATAAGAGGCAAAGCGATTCATTAAGCAGGGATCTTTTTCAGTTTCTTCTCAGAAAAATATCTACTAGAGAAACTGTCAGCCCTTCCCCATGTCCTTGCAGCTTGCTGCCAGAAGGATCAGACTGGAAAAGGAATCTCGGTAGTAAATTGAAGATTAAAGATGCGGTTCCCACTAAGAGGTTTAAGAGGTGATGGCTTTTGGTTTAGTCTCCATTTAAAAAAAAAAAGAAAAAAGTTTTGGAGCAATAATTCATATAATCCATGACAGGAACATGAGGAGGTCAAAACCAAAAGGCTCCTCCCTTGCCCCTGGTGAAGCCCTGCAAAGAAAGTGGTGATCCTGCACTTTGGGTTATTTTGGGATAAAGAGACCAAGTTTCAGCAAGGCTGTAAGACTGTTGCTCAAGAATGGGTAGTGCTCGTGGCCAGTCCCAATCATTTCATTGCGAAGAACAGACCTGGATGCACCTCTCATGGAGAAGGTAGCATTTAGAGAACCCCAGCAAAGCTGCTCAAGCAGTAGATGCTGGTGTGAAGATGATGAAAATCATCTTCCTGGGTTTCAGACACATACTTGACACTGGGCTCCTGCAAGGCACCCCTGACTTCTTATCCCTCTGCCACCCTCGCAGGATGCTGTGATGAGCGGAACATACCACACCAGAGGAGGAGGTTGGGGATGATGCACAACAGCGCACTGCCATGGCTGCCCACCGTGATGGGCCACACTCTGGTTGCTGGCTCGCCCAAGTGAGGACTACATGTTGCTTTCTCCTGCTCAGCACAACTACAGACACTCCTGGTAGCGCCAGGGACTGCAGCACGGCTCATTGCCTTCCTGTGGGAGGATGTGTGCGTCCAAGAAGGAATCTTGCCTTCTAGCAACAAAAATCTCCTAAGGGAAAATAAATAAACAAAAAAACCCCAACCACTCTGTCTGCTGGTAAGAATAAAAATGATTCCCGAGTTTGCAAAAAAATCTTGTCTTTAAATAGTTATTAAATAAACGAAGTTCTTGGATCTGAATCTGATTCTGAGAGTTCACAAAATGAAAATGCCTATGCCTAAAAATTTAAGAAACTAGGTTTAATGACACTCATTAATCAAATTCCACAAATGTGCATACACTTTTCAAAATTAAAAATAAAAAGATGCATATAATGAATTGTCTGAACTCCACAAATTCAAGATCATCCTTTTTTAGATCTTTGTAAAAATTTGAGACACTTTACTTATACTGAGCTGGCTTGTGCCATAAATCAGGAGGGCTTATACCTCCTCTAAAACTCTTTGCTGTACGTGTTGGCAGAGATGTGGGAAGGTGCAGGATTGGAGGGGCAAGTCCCGGTTGCTGTGGGCTTTTTCACTTTGCAACTTGAAGCTTTTGTCAACCCCAGAAATGCTTGGTTCTTCTTCAGCTATTGCTTTGCTTTATTTGTCTCATCAATATTTTGGCTGGCAGCAATAGTGCTGAACCGTGGGGCCCTTTCCTACAATTTGACCCACCATGAAAGGAGATGGAAAGTAAGGGGTTATCTTGTGGAAACATGAAATTGCAGACTTCCAGTTCAACAAATCTGACACAGCTGATGCGGAACTTGGACGGAGGAGTACCAGCATCAAGGCTGGAGTCTGCAGAAGCCTCTGGCCACACTGCGTGAGAGAGATCGGCAGCAGAAGGAATTCACCATGCTGCCTTTCACTTCTGCGTGCAGCAGCACGTAGGTGAAACCTGTGCCATCGCTCTTCTTTTTATGCCTCCATCTGATCTTCTGAAAGTAAATTACAGAAAGCTGCCTGTAACCCCAATGCAATGGATATCCATAATGAGCTCCTCTTCTACCCTTAAAATGAATCCAGGGGCATGAGGAGATGAGGGCATGAGTCTGGTCCTGCCACAACTGTTTCATGAATAGATTTCTATTTCCACAAGAGTCAAACCATCACCTTTCCCCCTGGCACAGAGGGGTGACCCAGAGGACCAGGTTTAAACTGGGATGAACAGTTAAAGCTCCAACGCCCTGCTAGATCTCAGTGTGGCTCATAGTGCATACACCCAAAATTTTACCAGAGACATTTATTTTAGGCAACTTCTGTTTGAAAACTTAATGGAAGTGTAGCTGTTCTCCCCTGAGCGTCAGGAACAGATGACTAAGAAATGTTGCCAGTATCTGTCTTTCAGCGAGATTAGTGTTGGGTTTGTGTGGTATCCTATTTATAACTTTGACAAACAGCTCACCCAATCATTTCATACTTAATCATAGCTGTCTGCCCAGCTCTCTTCAGAGGAAAGCTTTTCAAAAAGTATGTGCCAACATAATATGAACAAAAGGAAGCAAACCACAGTCAAGAAAAAAAACCCTTGCTCCCAAAACCAGCAACCAGCAAAAGCTCACGAGCTATACAGAAACCAGGTCTTGGTAAATCATAAGGCATAATTAAAGCATCATTATTCATGGATCTGCATAGCTATAGTTAGTCAGTGTTTCCACTGTAAACCCCTATTTTCATAGAGGTTTGCAGCTCAGCTGCAAGGAATTATTCTGTGATGAAATTTGGCATCGAAATTTTAGAGCAAGGATTATTTTTTTAAACCATTTAGAGTTGCCCCCCTCCCTTCCAAGTCCCCTCTTACTTCTGAGGCTGTAGCAGTACTCATGAAAGAAACAAAACACGCTTCTGTGTGCTCTTTGATGTTTGGTTTCTGTGCGTGTCTCTGTGTGGTTAATGGGACCAAAAATATCAGTTCAGCAGGGATTTTCAAATGTAGAAGTCTTAAGGATTTGAAGTTGCGATTCCCACAACAATTACAACACAATTTTTCCTTGGATGTATTCATAAGCATTACTACCTACAGTGTTAATTGCTATGCATTAAGGAGCCTTTACATTGAGAGTAAACCCTGTATATCCATCTAGTGCCAAAGATGGGTTTACATTTCAAGGGACAGAGCTGTTACATTTCTTTCCATTTCTTTACATCTTTCTTTCTTTGAAATAACATTTACCAGGGATTATAAGAGATTACTTTCTGCTGGACTCACTCCCAAGCCCTATGTTTGCCTCGCTGCTTCCTCCCCACCTACTCGACTCTTCAGTTAGGGCTCACATTTCAGCAGGTACACAGGCATGGCTGGGACCACTGAAGAGGAAGCATGAGGAAGGGACAGGAGAAACACTTCAATAGGACATTTTATCACAGACAGTATTAAATTGAGCCTTTCACAACATTTTCAGCTATTCAAGAGAAACAGACTGCTGTTTGCGTTCGTAAGAACATCAGAAGAATGCATTTGCTCTTTTCCAGCTAGCTCTGGCTGAAGCATCCTAGAGATTCAGCATCCCTGGATATGAATGAGATCTGCTGTCGCACAGACGGACCACATGCTAGCAAGGTACAGCAGTCTCTGGGCACCATGCCTGGTTGTCACTGCATGCCACAAGCAGCGCACATCAGAAGACAATTGCTTCAAGGGCAGTCCCAGCTCAGAGTGGTGGAACAGTTACCTAGCTTGAAAAAAACCAAACAAACAACAGTGTAAAACTGTGAGCTTGAAGGCTTACAAGTGTCAGTCTGGAACTGGATCACTAGGAATGGTCTGCACATTCATAAAAAGACCTTTGATGCACAGGTTCTTAAAGAACAGACTAGTTTATCCAGGCAATATGATTTGTTAGTGAAACAGATGCCACCGTGTAACGCCACCATGCTTCAAACGCTGCATTCCTGGACCTTGACATTGGCATATGGGAAACCGGGCCACCTCTGAGCTTCTAACACCTCGCAACGTTCATGCCTGCCTTGGAGCTCCCCAGTGCAACACTAACGAGCTTCCCCTCGGATAGCTTGGCAGAGGTGACAAAGACGAGAGTGCTTGCAAGGTACCACGCAGCATTCCCAAGGGCAGCTGCCACCAAGCTCCCTACAATCCCAATGCACCCTTCAGAGAAGTTGCAACACAATCTCCTCTGATTGGAAGGAAAGCAAATACACCACCACCTTGATCACTACGATTTGTGAAAACCATAAAAGAAAAATTCTCCTTTTATACTCAAAGCACTTATTTCTACTACAAATTGTAGCAACAACAGTATTTATGTTGCAGTGAGGATGTGAACTCCTGCCGCGTCTTAAAAATGGTACAAAGCAGAATTCCTCAATACACTACTTGAATCTGCTTTTCAAGGTGATAGTTAGAAATTAGGAGGCAAATGAACTCAGTGAGATTACTCATGTACCTTCAATCATTTAGAGGAATGTTAGCAAGATCTTGGCTTCAGAGGGCTGGATCACGCTTTCCCACTGCAACCATTATTAACCTGACATAACATGTTCATAGAGTAAGAGATGATAACGATGCTGTAACTGGTCTCCATAGAGTATGGTTATGATTAGGGAATATCTTAGAGAAACTGTCATTCATTAAGCACTCAGCTAAATGCATAAAGATGGGTGAAGGAAAAGCTCTGCAATTTCAGGAATTTATAACTTGAAAAAGGTCCGTTCTTGACATTTTGGTTATTGGGTCTTTTTCATTTGAGTGTTGCTTAGATGTGGCAGATTCAGTTTAAATGCAAACTGCACAGTTATTTTCTTCACCTCTTTTCTCCTGAATGTAAGCATTCAGTCTTCTGCAGCCACCTTAAAAGATACTCTGGACCAGTCAGTACAAGATGCAACTTTTAAAACCTGAATTTTGTTCTGATACTGTGTATCTGAGCAGGTATGTTATTCCCACCTTGGAAAATCTGTAGTGCTTCAAAGTGCATCTCATACATCAGGTGCCAGGTACTGAAGCAGATCTAAACCCAGGATCCCAGTCAAAGTGGCAAGCTCTCCTGATCCCTCTGTTCTCTGAGCTCACAGAGATGCTTTTGCTCTTGAATAATCACATTCTTTGTGCATTGCAGCACAATAATACTGTCACCAAATTTTTCCTTTCTTGTCTTAGCAAGAAAGAAAGGACCACGTCCAGGATTCAGAAAGCGGTTTTATCATGTCTGCAAGTCAACTCCACTTCCAGATTCAGGTAAGCCAGCGAGAAATGTTCTTGGCAGTCTTAAAGATGCGATATACTACCTCCATGCATTCACCAGTCCGGCTGCTATTACTGTAACTCATGAACATAATTCAAAAGCACCTTCTCTTTTTGCAAGATCTTAGGAAAAATTTAATACCAGTCTGACCAGTAAGTAAATTACACTGTGACTACCACAAGATCAATATGTTTTTCAGCAATGCCTTGCAGCAATCTTTCCCCTGGCCCTGCCCACCTCTTGGCTTATTTCTGAGCTACTGATATAAAACCAAGTACCCAAGAGAAGCAAAGGCTCCCAGAGCAGAAGACCATGTTCTGCTGAGCAATCATACCTGTGTGTAGGTTGTTTGCCTCCTACCAGTTAACTCTGTGGCCTTTACTTTGGATAGGAAACTGGAGAGGATTTGCTTCTCTGAGCACCCATCGAAGTAAACACTCTGCAATTCTCTCAGTTTAAGTGTTTATAAGCAAGTCATGTTCCAGCCTTCAGGCTTCCCCAGGGTACTGCTGAGGGACTGCTCCTCTCCTACCATATGTGCTCACACAGCTTGAATGCCAGTCACGGTGAGCCTCGGTGAACCTGTACTGGAGAAAATCCAAGTGGAAATCTCAGGGGAACAGGTGTTGTCACTGGGGATGTACAGAAACAGGCCGGGCAAACAGCTCTAAGGAGACTCTACTGAGCAACTCTTATGTGCTGTATCTGCTGAGACCACATGGTCTCAGAGGACTTTTTCATCCTCCATTTCCCAAGATGTTATAACCTGTCCGCCTCCCTGGCTGGGGTGTCAAGCAATGGTAGAGATTGTAGGCGAGGTTGTCGCACCTCATCTGGGAATCAGGACAACACATTCATCAGGATGCGAGACTGACAGTGAAGCATACTTATCCAGCATTAGAAATAAGAGGATGCAACAAGATCTGCACCTTTAATTGCATTCTCATTCCTTCTGACAGCTGAAAACCCCTTAATTAATACACTTCGCACACTGTCTATTTTTGATCCAGTTCAGATTCCAACCTTCAGCAGAGTACGTTCATTCCATTCCCACTGACAGCCCCCCTGGGATTTGCAATGTCCATCACTTGGCCTCGCTCAAGCAGGAAGACGGCGGCAGATACCTCTCCCTCGCTATGGAATACCGCCCTTCCCTCCTTTCTGAGTATGACTTGCTTCCTCAGCACTCCAGATTGCCCTCCCTCCCTTGGTGCTTAGGCCTTTAATAAGCCCTGTCTTCCTCCTGCCCTTCCGTCTCTATCTCTGAAATTCGACCATGAGACTTCTCTGCTACATTTTAAAACATGTACATCGCTGGTCTCGACTGCCATCTCTTCCTGTTCCTTCCCAGGCTCTTCTCACTGACACAGATTGTCCACTCACTCCATCTCCTTCTTCCTCTTCTTCAAACCCTTTCCCCCCACTCCGATCCTGTCCTTCCCCGCATTACTGCTGGGTAAGCAAGCAATGCTGGACAGGCAGCACAGCAGCTACGCTCCAAACTCCACAGCTCCTGCCAGCCAAAACCTTTGATTTCCTCAAAGTTCCCACTTCCCTCACAGCACGTGGCAATCACCTGGCTTGCCAGGGACATGGAGGAATATCTCTGCTGCTGTCCCAGCACAACCTTCCACTGACAGCCAGCTCCTCCCTCTGCTTACAAAGTTCTGCATCTGCCTTTATGAGATATTTATTAGGGTGCACAAATAACAAAATCTGCACTTTGATCAGCGGTTGCCTTAAGCCCACAGAGACACTGAGCTACTGACTTCCGAGCAGCATCTGACAAGGGGAACAAATGGGAATGGATCAGATCTCCTTGCAGAGGAGCTGCTGTTAGAAATCCGGCTCCTTTTCCACATGATGCAAAGCACTCGCTGTAACTTCAGGTTGTTGCCCACCTGAGGCCTGAAGCTGCTCCTGCTGAAGTCAATGGCAAAACTCCCGCTGACTTCAAAGGCAGAGGGACTAGACCCCTAGTGCTTTCAGCTCCTGTAACCCACCCATGTATTTTATAGCAGGTTAGCCAAACTGGGAAGAGCTTTCATATCCATCAACCCTTTTCTGAACAGCAGAGAGAGAGATGCCCAAACATAGGCAAAGCCCTTTGCTTGATGACTTTAATCACAACCACTGTAAGGCAATTTGTCCTGATGACAGGAGCTTGAACAAAATGCCACTTTTCATAAGTGAAGCATGTTGCAAGTAAGACACTAGGGGCCTGAAGTCCCTCCAAGGCGGACTTTGTATACTCCATGCCAAATGGTCGACTAGTTCCTAGCTATGATGCTTTGGACTCTGTAATTAAAGATACTAGCAAAGATGAGCTTCCTTAACAAGTCCTGAAAGTATTCTGATTTGATGCTTTTGCCTGCTGAAAGACGTGGACTCCTAAATGGATTTTAGGGTTTGGTTTCTTCCCCAGCCTGAAACGTGATAGTTCAACAAAGGGACCCAAGGATCACAAGAACGGGTTAGTGTATACTAACGTTACTAGCGTATACTATACGTTAGCAGATCAAAGCTACCAAGGTTTCACGTGAAAATAAAAATAGTAAAACAGTTTCAGGACAGGCTAATGATCTCAAAGTCTTATCATTCTCTAACATGGGCAATTTTCAACGTGTCCCTTATTCATATTATCTCCTTTAATTCCTAGCAAATTCCCCTTTCCTTGCTGATTTGTATTCAGAGAAGCCACACGGAGCAGCCCGCAATGCAGCAGCAGTACTGTACTTTTCAGGACTGTTGTCATCTTGGAATATCCTACTCCGTCCCTCTTCTGCAGATGCTTCACCCCCCGCAAAAGCCCGCTACACCACTATCCCAATTCTGATGGCTCTCTGCTGTCTCTGAAAAACTCTCCACTATGCTCAAATATTCATCTGACCAAATGGAGAGCTGGAAAGAAATTTCAATACATTTTCTCTAAACCCCAATGTTCCAAGCCAGGATACTCCTGAGCAGAGTGAGTAGAAAGACCAAGTCCAAAGAGCACCTGCCTGTTCGACCTGTGTGATGCTGCACCGAACCCAACCTTGGCTCCCCTTTCCACACACTTTCTAGGCTCCCTCTAAGCAGCCCCCCGGCCTGCTCATGGCAGTGGGTCGTGGCTCCCTTCCCCGCAGGAATCCTCTCTCTCCCTGCTCAGCCGCGTGGGGCTGAGATCTGATGTCAAAGGGGAGGCTTTGCCTTAAGAAGGAATTAACGCATAGTGATCCTGTGGCATGGGTTATGGAGGAGAGCACTCCAGAAGATCACAGTCCCTTGTGGCTTCACCACCAACCAGTTGCATTCCTGAGACCTGCTCCTAGTCAGCTGCCGGGAAACTTCTGCATTGTGGCCATCTGAGCCATTCAGCCAGCATCTCCCCAGCAGTCTGTCCCTCTTTCATATCTCTTCCTCTGACTTCATCAATTCAAACTTCTTTGTCATCATCTCTCCTTTTTCTTTGTCTCACAGATAAGGAGCTTGACAAAGGTGCACTAGCAACTCAACGACCTGAATGCAACTTTGAGGTTGCTTGCTTAGTAGGAAGAAATAAATTCCATCAGCTACACTGCCATGAATTCGTTGACTCTACAAGGCAGAACGGGCATCCCCATGGTGTTCCTTTTGAAAAGAAAACAACCTTCTCGTAAGAGAGCTCAGTATCTCAGAAAAAGAAACATTTAATGGAGTGGCCCTACTGAAAAGCATGTTGCACTGAGGCTTACGATCAAGCGGTTTATAAACATAAATTGTGCTTATCTTCACAAAATCACCAACGCAAAGGCACTGTTTATCTCGCTTTGAACTGGGGACCTAAGGCTCAGCCTTGCTACATATCCTCAGCCCCAGGCAGGCTCAGGGAAGCCCCCGAAGCGTACTGCTGTCTGCTGGCAACCGAACTGCAGACCACCATCTTCTCAGGTGAGAGGAATTATGCCAGTAAAGGACTTTGGCACCTTGTCCATCTTGGACATGCACAGCCAAATGGCTGGAAAAGATGGGTAAGGACCAGGATCAGAAAAAATCCCACCATGTCCCCTGAAACAGCTCATTCACAGCCATCTACCACTGCGCTGGGCTGGGCATCAGTGCACCCACCCCTCCACACACAACACACCTCTGCACAAACACACGCACATCGCCACAGCCTCGTGCAGTAACTCCCCTTCCACCGGAGAAGTGGCTGGGGAACCCAGGAGAAACAAGCCCAGCAATTCACATGCAGACGTCAAATCTGCCTCTGTGGAGGGGACGTGGGGAATGTGGAGCAGGCGCAATCCACAGTGATCCTGCCATAACAAGCGACAAGTCTTTCCGTAAGTGGAGTGAAAATACCACTTTCCCAAGGAACGGGTTATTAATTATAAGCCTACACAGTTTTAGCAGTGCCTGCTATGTTTATTTTGATCCTCACTACCACACATGTAAGAGCTGCAATACCATCTTTCCCTGGAAGTATTAGACATTACAAACCTTGTTTAAGAAAACACATTTTTGCCAGCAGGCCATCAGAAAGATCAGAAATAACCTGACTACACTCTAGGCCATAATTGTTTCACAATTTAGCCATCGAAAAATACACCTTTTCTACCCTGCTAGGGTTGGGAGATAGCATCTTTTTCATCACCTTTGTTCAAGCCCTTCAGATGCTGCTTAACAGCTCTATTCAGACCTGGAAAGCACAATTCTGGGCTGTCTGTCATTCCTGCTTGCAATCACTATTTGTTTCCTGCACCGTAAAGGGTTGCTGTCAGTTAGGCTGTATTTTTGCTTTATCCTAACTGATGAAAGCAAGATTGTGGGAGGCCCTTACAAGAGCTTATAACCCTTGTCTTTCCCAGCAGCGCAGCAACTGTTTTGCCTTTGGTTCGGGTCCCAGACCATGAACCTCTGTGCCAGTAAATTAAGCAGTATCTGGCGTTTATATCTCCCACCGGTCACTGATATTTTTTCCCTCAAGGCCTGACTAACACCAAACGCGAGCCAAGCTCCAGAGCTCAGCCTTTTGAGCTCATGCACTTATCCCTCCTGTTTTTTCAGTCGCTGCAAATTTGGTTCAGTGTCAGCTAAAGCAGGATCAATAGCTGAGAGCTGGACCCAGACAGACCTTTGCTCGTGTTCACACGCTGGGGCCAGACCTCCACAGAGCCCTGGGCTGGGAACATGCCGCAGGGAGACCCACCTTGTCCCCTTTCCGCTTCGCCCAAAGTTTCTTGTATCTCCTGCGGGAAGGATGTGCCCCACTGCGAAGCAGTGACTGCTGCCCCCCCCCATTCCCAGAGCACGCTCAAGACTTTGAAGCTGGGTCTGTGAAAACTTGTGTTGTTCAGATTCCAGACACCACGCAGTTACAAACCAGCAGCTGAACGGCCCTGAAACGTGGCAGTCCTCAAACATAGGTCTCTTGAGGTCTGGGTAGGTGACTCACAAGGGAAGCCCTTAGTCTGGATACTAAGCAGTCCACTCTGGCCATTGGTGTGGAGTTACTAAGATAATCTGATCAGTATTTGCAAGATTTTTTTTGTTATTTTGAGTGACTAACTCCAGGCATCTTAAAGAGGCCCAGTTTTCAAAAAGTGCTGAAATTTGCCTTCCAAAATTCAGAGCCTCTCTTACTGCAGCAAACTAAACAAGTTAAGGCAATGGCAGTGACTACAAAAATCTGGTAGTAAATGATGAAAATAGAGAGCACATGCTAGTCAGAAGCAGCCATCTTTCTGCACCCTTTTTTCCCATGCTTCCAATGTTACAAATCCAGCTGGATTTCTTTTAAAATTCTCTTTCTGTTGAGAATAATGAGGTAGCCGTGGGGGAAAAAATGCTGAATATCTAAGTCGCTCTTCATGCCAGCTGTATGCCCCGCAGCAGGGCGAGACTCAGGTTCCCACCCTGTCACCTCTCGAGTTCGTGACGTGATGCGCGGGCAGGTGAAGCACGTCTGCCCCGTGGGGAGCCCTCGCCTTATCGGTTGCCTCCTCCCTTTGCAGCGGAGCGGAGGTGCTTGCTCGGGGCTGCGGGCAGGAGGCTCAGAGGCCGCACATGAGGTTGAAACAAAGGGAGGCGATCCCCGGGGAGGCAGGCCATCACAGAGCCTCTGGCAGGTCTGCTTCAAACACACCGGCAGGGCGACAGGAGCCTGTGACACCCAGAGCCGCGCGCTGCAGAACAAAGCGCAGCAGCTACCAGCTTACCTGGGGCTCCAGCTGCCAGCCCTCCCCAGCAATCTCCTTTGCTTTGCTTCTTCAAAATCCCTGCAGATGTGAGCCTGCGTCCCAGAGAGGGGCATGTGGAGAGGGGACAGAGCTGGCGCTGGGAGCTGCACACCACCGCCTTGCAGGGGTGCTGCAGCTCCCAGGGTGAGCCAGGGCTTTGGTTTTGTACTGATTGAGAATGGCAGATGTTGCTCTGAGACGGGAGCAATATCAGCACGCAAAGCCTTTTTGAAAACACCAGGGAGCTAAGTGGAGTCTTTAAGGACAGCAGTAGGTTTATAAGGATGCTGCTGTGCCCAAATCACATGGCGATGAGCCAAGCAGCCACAGTTGCTCAGGAGGAGAGAATGCCGAGCTGCAGGATCAAAGGAAGCTATCACCTACACACAGAGCCAAATTCAGCCAGCCAAAAGCATGCTTC